>MUZC01003935.1:357775-387962 GCA_002072015.1 Radix auricularia | reverse complement strand
TTTGCGTCACCCAACTATCTCAGATCCCCAACAAGCCTTCATCTTTTAAAATTTATTTCTGCGTGGTTTTAGACCAGTGGTGGTGAACCTATAGCACGCGTGTCACTGTCGGCACGCAGAGCCTCGCCAGCTGGCACGCTGCTATAATTTTACTTCCTGAATCAAACCAGCTACACCAAACCCCAATTTTTGGGTTTCATTGGAGTGTTGGGTTTTAGTTTGAAATTTGGGCTCGCTGCCCCAAAAAAGGTTTACCACCACAGTTCTAGGTGATTTTTAAAAAATCGAACATTGGCCCTGTCCTTAGTATTGTCTTTGCTTAGTCTTCATTGTATGCCCAATATTTGGCTGTCTGCACGTTGTAACGATTGTATCGTAAGAAATGGATTATTTGACAGTTAGTTAAATAGTAATTCGATGTTGGAAGGATAAGAATGTTTTTATATGAGTGTTTTACGTTGAGGGGAATTACACGTGCGAATAGAAGTTTGCTTTTGTGTGTACGTACACATTTTTATAAAACTGAGTAACTTAATTCTGTAGCCCGCCTATAATGTATCCGAAGTGATTCAAAATCTTATATTCTGGTTGAGGTTGTTCTTCGACTTGATTCAAGTTGGTTGAATTGAGATATTTTTATTTTTATTTTTTTTTTTACATGCACCCTATAAATTGCAATTTAAAAATTGATTTTAAAAACTTCATCTCTACGAAAGTTGTGACGTGGAATCCAATATATTTGCACTTTTCTATCCTCGAATAAATATTTTAGTTTATCGACAAGATATATAGAATTCAATGTCTCAAAATAGTCATGCGATTATACAAAACTGTCAACCACCCTCAGCAAATTAAATGTCGTTAACGCTCAGGACGCCCTCGTCGTGTCAGTCGGGAGGATGAATGTAATTAATATCATCAGTTTGCTGGGCTCGTGGACGAGCAGGTCGTGTAAACATGCACTGACTCGTACTCAGTGGAATAGCTAGGATAGAGAAGTGGAATAGCTAGGATAGTAAGGTGGAATAGCTAGGATAGTAAGGTGGAATAGCTAGGATAGTAAGGTGGAATAGCTAGGATGGTAAGGTGGAATAGCTAGGATGGTAAGGTGGAATGGCTAGGATGGTTAGGTGGAATGGCTAGGATGGTAAGGTCACAGTAAGGTGGAATAGCTAGGATGGTAGGGTGGAATAGCTAGGATGGTAAGGTGGAATGGCTAGGATGGTAAGGTGGAATAGCTAGAATGGTAGGGTGGAATGGCTAGGATGGTAAGGTGGAATAGCTAGGATGGTAAGGTGGAATAGCTAGGATGGTAAGGTGGAATGGCTAGGATGGTAAGGTGGAATGGTAAGGTGGAATAGCTAGGATGGTAAGGTGGAATAGCTAGGATGGTAAGGTGGAATAGCTAGGATGGTAAGGTGGAATGTAAGGTGGAATAGCTAGGATGGTAAGGTGGAATAGCTAGGATGGTAAGGTGGAATAGCTAGGATGGTAAGGTGGAATAGCTAGGATAGTAAGGTGGAATAGCTAGGATAGTAAGGTGGAATAGCTAGGATGGTAAGGTGGAATAGCTAGGATGGTAAGGTGGACTAGCTAGGATGTTTAGGTGGAATGGCTAGGATGGTAAGGTGGAATGGCTAGGATGGTAAGGTGGAATGGGTAGGGTGGAATAGCTAGGATGGTAAGGTGGAATGGCTAGGATGGTAAGGTGGAATAGCTAGGATGGTAGGGTGGAATGGCTAGGATGGTAAGGTGGAATAGCTAGGATGGTAAGGTGGAATGGCTAGGATGGTAGGGTGGAATAGCTAGGATGGTAAGGTGGAATAGCTAGGATGGTAAGGTGGAATGGCTAGGGTGGTAGGGTGGAATGGCTAGGATGGTAAGGTGGAATGGCTAGGATGGTAAGGTGGAATAGCTAGGATGGTAATGTGGAATAGCTAGGATGGTTGGGTGGAATGGCTAGGATGGTAAGGTGGAATAGCTAGGATGGTAAGGTAGAATAGCTAGGATGGTTGGGTGGAATAGCTAGGATGGTATGGTGGAATAGCTAGGATGGTTGGGTGGAATGGCTAGGTTTGTAAGGTGGAATAGCTCGGATGGTAGGGTGGAATGGCTAGGATGGTAAGGTGGAATAGCTAGGATCGTAGGGTGGAATGGCTAGGCTAGTAAGGTGGAAAAGCTAGGATAGTAAGGTGAAATAGCTAGGATGGTAAGGTCACAGTAAGGTGGAATAGCTTGGATGATAAATTGGATATGATAATAAAGTGAAATAGCAGTGGTAGTACGACGAAATAGTATAGTATAGTTGAATAGCGAGGATAGTAGAGTGGAATAGCGAGGATAGTAATGTGGAACAACGAGGATAGTAATGTGGAACAGCGCGGATAGTAATGTGGAATAGCCATAGTTGAGAAATTTAGAAGAACGAGAGTTCAGATCTATAGAGTAACAACAGTTTATTACGTTGGAGTAGTTCAAATATAGGGCTGTGGAATAAGAATAAATATGTTTTTAAGGTTGAAAAGTTGAAAATTTAAGACGGTAAAACACTCAAGGAAATTAAGGGTTTAGTTTACGCTTTGTCTCCCCTTTCTTCCGTTCGAGTGTAAGAAACCATGCACCATCCATATATCATGCTTTTCAGTATAAGAGGCTGTATTGAAAATAAAAATAAGTTTTTAACTATTGATAACGATGGACACATCCATTTGACCGTCATGTTCCCAACAGTTAGGAAGGGCTTTTGCGAAACGTGAAACAGCCGGCTTAAAATCTGATATTTAAACAAGCCTAGTTAGAGTTTTGTCTTCCCTTTGTTCCTCCGCTGATTCCATCTCTCAATCAGCCCTCCTGTTGCACTCGTTCTTCATCAGTCTGTATCCGTTACGATTTCCAAACGGAACATCATAACTTGCCTTGTTATCCAGGGGCGTGTTTTTGCTGGGCCGCGTAATTCCGACCGCTATTATTTTATTTATCCCACGCCCTTGAGTAATGCAATCTCCAATATATTGTCTCCTCCAGCCTCCCCCCTTTTTACTGCCTTTCCCCCACGACAAAACAGATTGTTGAATATTACCTTTCTTGGCAATCGTCGTGCTTGTGCAACAGTGCTTCTCATGCTGCCGACCCCCGGTACCCCGCACGCACGCACATAAGAACATCTTTGTTCTCGGCGTCGACGAAACTTGTTGTGCGTCTTTGTTGCTCACTCTCACCCCCCTCCCTCCCCCCACCGCCCTTATTCTCCGCATATTTCTTCTTCATATTGGTAATAACCGTAAAAATCCCGGGTAATAGCAATAATCATAAACCGACCTTCTTCTCCCGTGCTTGTCATCTCCCTGTCTAACAAGTGCCGTGCCTCACAATCGTGTCGTCCCGTGCCACCGATTCTCACGTTGTCTGTATGATGGTCACAAGTGACAGTCGATGCCAAACTCAACTTTAAAACGTTTTAATTTACACTTTTTTTTTGGTGTTGAATCCAGACAAATTTTATTAAAACAATAGGAATGACAAGAATGTGTATTCTACAGAAAAAAAAATGTTTTCGTTTTTCATTAATCCGTTGTCTTTAATAACGTCAAGAACACCATAGCCAAAATTAACAAGGATACTGTGAGATTCCGCTATTTTGTAAATATTTAGGGGCCTTCAAATTTTAACGTAAGCAACACATTTTAAATGGTGCAATATATGTAGAAGCAATTATGTCACAGCAATAAATGTTTAAACTAAGTGTGTCCTAGTTAAGCATGTTAAAACTCGCTAATGTGTCCTAGTTAAAGATGTTTAAACTCGCTAATGTGTCGTAGTTAAACATGTTAAAAGTCGCTAACGTGTCCTAGTTAAACATGTTAAAACTCGCTGTGTCCTATTTAAAGATGTTAAAACTCCCTAATGTGTCCTAGTTAGACATGTTAAAAGTCGCTAATGCGTCCTAGTTAAACATGTTAAAACTCGCTAATGTGTCCTAGTTAAACATGTTAAAACTATCTTATGTGTCCTTGTTAAACTTGTTAAAAAAAGCTAATGTGTTCTAGTTACAAGAAAGAAGCTACTAATCATCTATGACCATGTTGTAGCGATTTATAAATTAATATTGTAACAAAAATCTTTAGAATTCGGACAGTTTGGGGGGGGGGATATAATCCGTTACATATTTCTTTTTCATTGGCATTTAATGAAAATCTAACTGAAGACCACATTGGGTCACTAAATACAGGTAGGATCTGCTCAAGTCAACCATAAAATTATATCATTTATGCGAGAACTTATTCTGCCAACATGCGCACCGCACCCACCGCGCGTTTCTGGCTCCCTCAACAGCGGTCTCGTTGAATGTCAGAGAAAGATGTACTTGTTAGCGGTAGATTAAATTTGATTGGACATCGTAGTAAGGCGATTGCTTCTGCAGACAAATTGGAGATATTCTGATTGGCTGGTTAGGCAGGATGTGTGCTCCGATAATGGGTGGTTATGTTGGCATACGATTTATTCTCAATATGGGCTATTTATCTAGGCCTTTGACTTATCCAACATTTGGCTATTTATGTAGCCTTATATTTTTCAATATCTGCTGATCATTTTAGTGTAGTTCTCTATTGGTTTGTTATGTAGCCACGTTTCTTCACATTGGCTACTATGTCGACCTACTTACATCCATCGATCAACTGAATTCCATTATTGAGATCTAAAAACGTAGCTTTAAGTCACATTTTTTTAAAACAGATTTTCTACAAAGCAAAGAAATTCTTTAGGGAGATTTAACGAGGTTTCCTCGAACTGTTACGTTTTTTAACAATTCTAAAGCAGATGACTTGTTGCCTGAAGTATATTCATAGAAACAATTCAACTGTCTTTAGTATGGTGCCGGCTGACGGTGTGATACAGGGACGATTCCGGCTCATTCTGACGTAAAAAGGCTCTATTATCGCTGTCGCACTATTTTCGTTGTCCCACTATTATCGTTGTCCCACTATTATCGTTGTCCCACTATTATCGTTGTCTAACTATTATCGCTGTCCCACTATTATCGCTGTCCCATTATTATCGTTGTCCCACTATTATCGTTGTCCCACTATTATCGTTGTCCCACTATTATCGTTGTCCCACTATTATCGTTGTCCCACTATTATCGCTGTCCCACTATTATCGTTGTCCCACTATTATCGTTGTCCCACTATTATCGCTGTCCCACTATTATCGTTGTCCCACTATTATCGCCGTCCCAATATTATCGCTGTCCCACTATTATCGTTGTACCACTATTATCGTTGTACCACTATTATCGTTGTCCACTATTATCGTTGTACCACTATTATCGCTGTCCCACTATTATCGTTGTACCACTATTATCGTTGTCCCACTATTATCATTGTCCCACGCATTCACTGCAGTGTGGCCGGTTTACGGGGTCTCTGTTTAGCATCATTTATACGTATAAGAAAGATAAGAGCATTACACAATGGCCTCGAACAATCCAATCTCGTCATCAGCCCCTTGTTTCTATAGACCGGGAAATATTAGCCCTAGAGAGGAGAACAGCATCGTCTTTAAACGTCACATGACTTTAGGCGTCACATGACTTTAAACGTCTGTGTATTGCGCCAAGGCAATGTGGTTTCACGTCAGTGATTTCACTGGAATTTTTTTTTTTTTTTTTTTAAATACCGTGGTTGCCTGATACTTCCCTCTTTATTAATGTTAACCTTAACTTACCTTTTGTAATGTGGTGGGGCCCTTTCGTAGTGTGTTGACTCTAAGAGATGACTTTAAAAATTGTATTTAAGTTTTAGGTATGGGTAATTTATTAGCGGTTCTCAAACATTTGCTATATCCTAACGCCATCTCCACTGTTAAATGAAAACTTTGCAACAATGCCGTCCATGCTTTATTTCCTTCTATGTCACAATGCCGTCATCTATTCCATGTCCTTCCATGTCACATTTCCGCCCATGCGGTATTTAAAAAAAATCCCTACTATTAACTTCACCGTCTTGTCGCCTTTTCATGCTATGTCGGACGGCAAAAAAAAAAAAAAAAAACACAAATGACCCACTTCCCGTGATGTTATCCACCTGAAATTTTGCACATACACTTTTGTCACCTAACAATGCGTTGTTTCAAAATTTCAGATCGATCGAATGTACAATAATTAAATAAATGAATTTTTAGTTTATCTCTATATAGCATGTGTAGCCGTCTGCTATAGTTGACCTCCGCGGGTCATTTGAGTTTCATCACTCCTGCCCTCGATGTCACAGTGGTTTTTCACCGTCTGTCTTTTGGTGCGTATTACATTGAAAACAATACTTTTAGGAAACTTTGTTTTTACAGGTTGTTTATTTCCATGTCTCCTTGTCGTAAATGCTTTAATGGTGTCGATGCTTTAGTGTTTTCCACGCTTTAGTGTTGTCCACGCTTTAGTGTTGTCCACGCTTTAGTGTTGTCCACGCTTTAGTGTTGTCCACGCTTCATTTCATTAAATGTCACAATGTCTTTTTTGTTTCCTAGACGTCCATGCGTCATTTCCTTCCACGTCAAAATGTCGTCCTTGTTTCATTAACGTCTATGCGTGATTTCCTTCCATGTCACGATGTTGTCCTTGTTTCCTAGACGTCCATGCGTCATTTCCTTCTACGTCAAATTGCCGTCCTTGTTTCCTAGACGTCCATGCGTCATTTCCTTCTACGTCAAAATGTCGTCCTTGTTTCCTAGACGTCCATGCGTCATTTCCTTCTACGTCAAATTGCCGTCCATACTTCCTGGCCTTCCATGACTCCAGCCCTTGTGATTTGTTCGACTGGCAAGTTCTGAAATAGTTGTGAGACAGACTGTAATATGGAGGTGGCCAATATTTTGGAGCTGACTCATGTGTTATCGGAGCAGTTACTCTCTGTTGTTTTAGAGCCGGCCGCTTCATCTGGTCGCGGATGAGGTCTCGGAAAAGACAGAATTTTCAGATTAACTTTCGAAGTTTTCGATAATTCAAATGTGTAAACTGGTTTCTGTTTCGAAATTTTCTCTGTAAATGAGTGTCATACTTTGCTCTATTTTACTTTATGAGTCGTTATGTTTAGGCTCGTGTGTAAATGCGTTGGTTAGCGTCCATCTGCAAATCTATGTCGTTATAATGACTATCCTGTGTAAATTAATGTCGTTAAAATTAGATTTATGTGTAAAGGGATGTCGGCTTGCAACGTAAATGAATTAAACTAACGGCTCCGCTCATAGAAAAGCCGAGGTTATTGTCTTGATACTCGATATTATAAAAAAAAATAACAGGCGATCATCTGCATAGAATATATCTCAGACACAAAATATCTCACAAGAAATCGGTATAAATACTGTACAGTGTGATTCTTGGACGCAATTTTTCTCTCCTAAAAATCATTCTGATAACCAGAGATACAATTTCATCAACCAACGTCCACCCTACCTCCTCCCCTTTCCTATAGACACAGTTTCTCTTTACCCATAACTCAAAAGCTCTGCCTCCTCGCTCTCGTCGCGATGGTGACTTACAAATTATGAATTTATTCCGTTTATTTACCCCTGGAGATGCACAAACTCCTAGAGGACCGCAAGGGGGGGGGGGTGTGGGATGCAGAGATGTCAAGTGCCTGAAAAGCACTGGCCGAGACGGAGTACGTCCCTCGGTCGTCCCCGTGTACACAGTGTCGGTAGGACAAACAGCAGAACAACTGTAACTTTGTGGCGCCATGTAAGTGAGACTCACCCTTACCCGTGGCAGCACGCTGTCCAGGAAGAGATACTCCCATAGGGGGGGGGCTGCCGGACTAATCAGCGGAATCGCTTGGTCTTCTGTGTGTGTGGGGGGCATGGTCTCAGGCCAGGACCTTAGAGTTGAGGGGTGGGTTGCAAGGGGATGCAACCATTCAGCAAGGACTGTGTCCGACGATCTGATTTGCTAAATGTTGGACTGGAAGTTGATTCTCCCAGCATCACTCTTCTGTGTAGTCTTTACTCTCCGTGATAGCAGCTTGCGTTGCTGGTTATTGCATGTGAATGCGTGCTTTGAGATGGGTGACATTACGGAGATTTCCAAACGCTAGTTACCGTACCAATCGAAACATCAGATACGATCATACTCATACACAAGCCTCACAAAACTCAGACTCAGACTATCTATGTAATTAACTGTTCCTCAACAAGATGAAACGTTTACTTAAAATGCAATTTCTGTTGTGCTAAATGCATCACAATTTGAAGGCATTTTTACGGAAGGGGGTGGGGTGGGGGGCCGCTAAGAATTTATTCAGTTAATTCTGTTTTGTTTAAATATTCTTCCAAAGTATGAATCGTTATATAAGCGACGTATTAAATTTTAGAAATCTTCTGCTAAAACCACGTTCAAAGTTTCTTAATAAAAAGCTTTATGCAGTCCTATTCTGTATGATATTTCAAAGTTATAAAAGCGTTAAGTGCTTGCTTTTTCGAAACTGAATGAAAACAAAAGCACGTTTAACTTGTGGCTTACATAAAATATAAATACTTTATGTTACATTTAATACTCAACGTCACTTGTTCGCGGTTTCGCTTAGCGCGAGGGGCTTAAAGATTTTTTTTTTTAAAATTGCGGATGTACTTATTTCTTTTTAAATAGATTATTTATGTCAGAAGTTTTTGCAGGCTTGTTCATGGGAATGTTTTCCCCATGGGATTCCCATGGGAAACGTCGGAGGGGATGGGATGGGACAGGCATGCATTACCATGGGATGGGATGGGACAGAAAAATATGTCCCATGGACAAGCCTGAGTTTTTGCATTGACAGATTATTTTGTCTACATCGCAGTGACAATATTTTTGAAAGTGTTTACATTTGATTAATTTCACTCCGAAATTTCTAAGCTTTAAAAAAAAAACACACTAATAAATATTTAGTTTGTATTATTTTTTATATTATTCGCTGTTGGCGTTCTTTTTTGTCTCCAAGCAACCATATGCGTTACGCTGACTTAATGTATTGAAGCAAACCCCACCAAAATGTCAAAGGAAAGACACGATATCGAACAAAAGTTGCTTAAACCGAGCCGTCTGTACGGCCACCCCAATTAGACTGCTTTCCCTTACCCCGAAGGCGACCTTGAAATGGTGTTGATGTGACCCCAGTGCACGTGCTGCTTGACCTGTCAACGTTTGAGTACTGACGTCGGCCACGCTTCTCCATCTTGGCTTCAGTAAATAAGGGGGCAAAAAAAACAAAAAAACTTAACTGCTGGGCCAGATGGTCTAGAGTTCTTTGTGTCTGAACTTACCAGTGGTGACGGTAGACCCGGGGCCTGGCATAATTGTTCCAGTTGTTGCTTGTCATAGACATGTTTAGAACGATTTGAACCCACGCCGTAGACGTTTCTTAATAACTGCCTACGGTATGGTCAGGAAAGGACAGTTATGAATTGACCAGTAACTGGCCGTTCAATTGGGACACACATTTTTTTTAAAAAAATGAAACTGGAGAGCGCCTAAATTTGTATGGGGTGGTGTTTGAAGGAAAGAATGGTAATGAAAGCTGCATTACTGAATCTGGATATTTATTTAGATGCTATGATTTCACGTTTAAGACGGTTGAATAGTAAGACTGCTAGAAGCCACGCCGAGCTGGGCTGTCATGATTTCACGTTTAAGACGGCTCAATAGTAAGACTGCTAGAAGCCACGCCGAGCTGAGCTGTCATGATTTCACGTTTAAGACGGATGAATAGTAAGACTGCTAGAAGCCACGCCGAGCTGGGCTGTCATGATTTCACGTTTAAGACAGCTGAATAGTAAGACTGCTAGAAGCCACGCCGGGTTGGGCTGTCATGATTTCACGTTTAAGACGGATGAATAGTAAGACTGCTAGAAGCCACGACGAGCTGTGCTGTCATGGTTTCACGTTTAAGACGGCTGAATAGTAAGACTGGTAGAAGCCACGCCAAGCTGAGCTGCCATGATTTCACGTTTAAGACGGCTGAATAGTAAGACTGCTAGAAGCCACGCCGGGTTGGGCTGTCATGATTTCACGTTTAAGACGGCTGAATAGTAAGACTGGTAGAAGCCACGCCGGGCTGGGCTGTCATGATTTCACGTTTAAGACGGATGAATAGTAAGACTGCTAGAAGCCACGCCGAGCTGTGCTGTCAAGGTTTCACGTATAAGACGGCTGAATAGTAAGACTGGTAGAAGCCACGCCAAGCTGAGCTGCCATGATTTCACCAGTCAGCCAACAATAGACTCGCCTTGAAGACGTTCTTTTATTTGGTAACCACCTCTACCTTTTTGTTTTGTTTCTCATTTTCTTTTCACGCTGTAATAGTGGGGTTATACATTCTTCTGACTTTAAAAAAAATATTTTTTCCAAAGTCCACTATAACTAATTTCAAAATAAAGATGCATTGTTTCTAAAAATATAACATATGAATGAGGCAATGATAATTAGTCCAAATACAAAGGTAGTCTTTAATCACATAGACGACCTAAGACCACGGCTCACGTGTGCGTAGCCTTGATTCAAGCATCAAACCCACACAGCTTGGCTATAAGCTACACACACAGCTTGGCTACAAGCTACCCACACAGCTTGGCTACAAGCTACCCACACAGCTTGGCTACAAGCTACCCACACAGCTTGGCTACAAGCTACCAACACTGGCTACAAGCTACCCACACAGCTTGGCTACAAGCTACCCACACAGCTTGGCTACAAGATACCCACACAGCTTGGCTACAAGCTACCCACACAGCTTGGCTACAAGCTACCCACACAGCTTGGCTACAAGCTACCCACACAGCTTGGCTACAAGGTAACCCACATAGCTTGGCTACAAGCTATCGGGTTATCTCAAGATTGAGGTTAACACATGTTGCCAGCCCTTGGTTTCATTCTTATATTGATTTAAGTTTTTAATTTTTTTTAAAGTCTGCAGGGACACACCTTGTGTTTATAGCTCTGTCATTTCTAAGACCGGAAAAAAAGGTCAACGCCCATTATATCGTTTTCCGTTCTTAGAACAATGGGACAAACATTTCTTACACCTTAGTAGCTAATGACATTGACATACAAAATTGTGATTTCGGCACATAAAGACATTTCACGAAGTCCGTTTTTGGAGGTAAATAGTTGGTTACATTTCAGAGGAATCAAAAAGAAAAATAGTGGAAATAAATTGAAATAAGCCTTGACTTGTTCACAAGCAAGCGTGGCAATATGCATATAGTTACGTAATCATCAATAATACTGATATCAAAAAAAGTAATTATCTACTAAATTTCCACATAATTATTTGAACGACTTTTTACATACAGAAAGCCACAAAAAAAAAAAAGAAATATGATCCTTGAAATTGATTTATTTTAATGCCAGTGTCAAAGACTAATTCATGTACTAAATAGTTTACAATACTATCCAACACTAACTCACTGTTTTATATATAAATTTGCATGTAAAAAACCACTTAAAAATGTTATTAAAATAATTCAGAGACATAATTATTGTACTTTTAGTGTTGAAATTACACAAAACGCGCATATTTACTTTAGTTTTCAACATGATGTAGACTATGACTCTCACAGAATTACTTTTCGAAATATGCTGTGTTTATGACTCTCAGACAAAAGGTTTCCCGACCCGTGGACTTGCATAAACATTTACATCCTACAGAAAGATACATTAAGGTAATCTTAAAATTCATTATTTAATTACAGTACACTCAATCGATCTGAGATTTTTATGCAATGCATGGTTAGGTGACAAAAAGTCTAAGTTCAAAGTTTCAGCTCGATAGGATCCCGGGAATCGGGTCATTATTTGCTTTTGTAGTTTTTCCCACGGGTACACTAGAAGACGATGAAATTA
The DNA here is from genome assembly GCA_002072015.1 of Radix auricularia. Classification (NCBI taxonomy): domain Eukaryota; kingdom Metazoa; phylum Mollusca; class Gastropoda; family Lymnaeidae; genus Radix; species Radix auricularia. The sequence continues at coordinate 376,099 of MUZC01003935.1, read as the reverse complement.
ATACAAAAGATTTAGTATAAGAAACCCGTAATAACAATGTTTTTGACTATAAATCCCGTGAATATGAAACAGAACTAAAAGTATTGATTATATTCAAACATTTACAGACCAAACGTGACAGAATTCTCTTGGTGTAAAAAGGGGATGGGTGGGGGCGTGGTCACCCTTGGCTAGAGTAAACTGCAGCAAACACGTGAATGTCAACAACAGACTACCATACATTTATATAGAGATAAACTAAAAGTGCATTAATATTATTACGGTGCATTCGATCGATCTGAAATTTTGATACAATGCATTGTTAGGTGACACGAGTCTATGTGCAAAATTTCGGTTCGATAGCATGGCGGAAAGTTGGGTCATTTTTTACTTTTGTATTTCCACCGTTACATACGGACGGACGAACGAGGAGACGACGGTGAAGTTAATATAAGGGATTTAAAATGGCATTAAATAAAGTTGTATAATATGTTTGAAAATATTGCTGTAAGCAAGTTTGAGTCCATGATAAAGGACCACTTCGCTGACTATCATTTGGTCCTGTTGTAATTCTTATGTTGTGATGCGTTGTCACAATGAAGCACGCTGATTTTAGAACGGCTATTAGGTGATACTATTAATAGATTTCCGTCATTAAATGGCGAAGCCTATTGACTGGTAATTGAAATTTAGCTTTTATTATTTGTAGCTGTGGTATTATTATTATTGCTATTTGGAGGTTGTGGCTGGGAAGTGTCAATTCATTTCCGTGTCGCCTCATTCATTAATTTTAATATTGTTGAGCGTATACGTTCGTTACGATGCTGTTCGATCTTATTAATCATTGACTTAAAACTTAACTCTTTACCCAGAGTATCGATACACGGGGACTTTATTTGCTAGTGATCGCAAACCTGCTGGTGATTAACACACGGGCCTCTATCACAATTTCGTCACCCCCCCTCCCGTACAACACAACGCTCGACAAATGGCTCCATTTATTTTCCGAGTAACTAACGACCCGTTGCTTATATTAACAATTAAAACCGTGGGCCAAATAATGACGGTGTATCAATGAAATATGGCATCAGTGGTTCCACTTCACCTGTGTGACCCGCTCGCACCCAGTGACCGATGTTGTTCCGTGACTCCAGGGACCTGGCCACTTTATCCTCTAATTATCCGCCAGCCTTCAAGTGTATCCTCGGGTACTCGAGATACAATCCTGGACAATTTGTTTTCTTCATTGTTTAACGGCCGTTCATAAACTACTCAGTACCAAGGGTTCTCATTTGGTTTAAATACAGCTCAGGTCATATATATTCTAATATAGCCGCAATGTAACTATATCAGTATTTCTCGTTTGATGACATCAGTTTAAGGGTTATTTCTGGCGCATGCATAGTATTAAACACACAACACACAAAACAAAAAGCAGCAGCAAATATGTTGTACTATTTTTCGGGAGTATAATTTCAAACCTAAAACGAAATTACTATACTTATGTATACAAACTGAATTAGAAATTAGTTATGAAAAAAAAAATAACTTACCGCCGAGACGTTAAAAGAAAACATTTTAAACAAATAGCCATGCATTGGTAACTATGTCATATGTTAACGCGCGAGGTAGTAGTTGCCTCGGAGCAAGTGCAGCGATGACGTCAATTCTAAGCCACCTAATGGACATTAAGATCTTTCAGGTGATTAAACGGTAAGAGTACATAGATCTCTTACACATCCTCCTCTAATTTAAATGTCAAGATTAAAAAAAAACCAAACAAAAATAACTTTAGTATAATTCAAAATGGCAAGATAGTTTGCAGTGCTCGACAGCTGCGTCCCCATACGAAGGTCTACGGACCTCTTAACAGTTGAAGCTCCGCACAGATTGGAAGCCAATTTTAAAAATTGAAATTAAAATAAAAACATTAAATTTAGCTATGGTCCAAGTTACATTGTGTAAACTTATCCGGGGTCCATCAAACAACAGAAAAATCCTTGAATAATTTAATTTGACGGACCAAATGATTTTCCTCATTTCCCAATGATTAAACTGTTCCTGTAGCAGTGTGTACTGCAATGGTCTTAATAAAATTGTAAACATGTCTGGTATATCTACAACCCATCGCTAGTTTAGTAAGAACACCACTCGTGTTAAGTCCCCATTCTTGGTCTAAGACCCCCCCTCTATCTTATTGTAAAACCTCCAACGTGCATAGTCACGCTCGTGGCTCTAATTAACTCAAGACTTCATTTTCAAGCACGTCCGAAATGCTGGCACGAGCATTGTGTACTCCCTTAGACTCAGACCATGACTCAATGATTGTGTGTACTCCCTTAGACTCAGACCATGACTCAATGATTGTGTGTACTCGTCTAGACTCTTATCTTATCTTATATGTTACAGACGCTCCTTCTGTACAGAAGATTATTGCGTCCTGCGTATTTCTATGGTTTGTGTTTAGTCCTGTATTCTTACTAGAGTTTTAAATGATGATAAAGTGTTGGCTTTCCTGGTTTCTTCAGGCAACCCATTCCACGCCCGAATACCGGACGGAAAGAAAGAAAACGTGTATGTGTTTGTTCTTGCATATGGAATAAGAAAGGTGTATTTATCTTTATGTCTATTTGAGGGTTGTATTAAGTTATCTTTGTGTTGTATTTCTAAATTAGAATTAATTGCCTTATGTATAATGACTAATTTACTTTTGGTTCTTCTATCCTCCAGTGTTTCAAGGTCTAATGATTTAACTAATGGTGTTACTTTTGTCAGTTTTGAATATTCTCCAGTAATGAATCTGGCAGCTCTTTTTTGGATTTGTTCTAACTTATCAATATTTTCTTTGGTGGATGGGTCCCATGCAGAAGATGCATATTCTAGTATAGGTCTCACAAGGGTGAGGTAGCATTTTAGTTTAATATCTTTGTTACATTTGTAAAAGTTTCTTTTTATAAAGCCTAAGGTTTTGTTTGATTTTTTAATAACTTCATTGACATGGGGGTTCCAAGATAGTTTCTCATTTATTATGACTCCTAAGTATTTTTCATCTTTAGTTTGGGTTAGTTCTTTTCTATGAATGAAGTATTTTGAATTTATTTTTTTATTTTTCTTTGTTACTCTTGGCAGTTGACATTTTTCTGGGTGGAAGGACATACTCCAGTTAGTTTCCCATTTTATTAATTCATCTAAGTCTTTTTGTAAAATTTTGCTATCTTGTTCTGACTTGATTGTTCTATAGATTATACAATCATCAGCAAATAACCTAACTTTAGTTCCTGTTGAGATATTGTTGGGTAAGTCATTTATATAAATTAAAAATAGTAAGGGACCTAGGACAGTCCTTGTGGAACTCCTGAGTTAACCTTTATTGGTGTAGATTTAGATCCATTAATTATTACAGTTTGCTCCCTGCCCAATAGGAAATCTTTGATCCAGTGATGTAAGGGACCTGAGATTACAAAGTATTTAAGTTTTTTAAGTAAACTAAGGGGGTGAACTTTGTCAAATGCTTTTGAGAAGTCTAGTAATATTGTATCTATTTGATCATTATTATCTAAGCCTTTTGATAGATCATCTATTAGACCTATCAATTGTGTTTCACATGATCTGTTCTTCCTAAAGCCATGTTGGTGTGGGCATAGGGCATTATATTTGTCAAGGTGGTTAACTATTCTGCTATATATTATGTGTTCTAGTAATTTACAGGTGATACTAGTAAGTGATACAGGTCTGTAATGTCCAGGGTCGGAATTATCACCTTTCTTAAAGAGTGGCGTTACATTGGCTAATTTCCAATCCTGGGGTACTTTACCCTGGTTTAGAGAGGCTTGAAAAAGAACTACAAGGATTGGGGACAGTTCATTGCTTAATTATTTTAATAACCTGGCTCAGACCATGACTCAATGATTGTGTGTACTCCCTTAGACTCAGACCATGACTCAATGATTGTGTGTATTCGTCTAGACTCAGACCATGATTAAATGATTGTGTGTACTCGCTTAGACTCAGACCATGACTCAATGATTGTGTGTACTCCCTTAGACTCGGATCATGTTTCAATGATTGTGTGTACTCCCTTAGACTCAGACCATAACTCAATGATTGTGTGTACTCCCTTAGACTCAGACCATGACTCAATGATTGTGTGTACTCCCTTAGACTCAGGCCATGACTCAATGATTGTGTGTACTCTCTTAGACTCAGACCATGACTCAATGATTGTGTGTACTCCCTTAGACTCAGACCATGACTAAATGATTGTGTGTACTCGTCTAGACTCAGACCATGACTCAATGATTGTGTGTACTCGTCTAGACTCAGACTATGACTCAATGATTGTGTGTACTCGCCATGACTAAATGATTGTGTGTACTTGTCTATACTCCGACCATAAGTTTTGATATATATATATATTTCAAAATGACTAAGTAACTATAGCCAAGTGCGTGATGATGGTAGAAATGTTCTGATAAAAGATCGTATACTCCGTTTGTGTACAGTCAATAACACTTCAATCAAGTTATGTTTTCTAAGACTCTCCTAAAGTCGGCCCAGGCCTAATGCTCTATTTAATTGTTGATGTTTGGACACAAAGAATGCTACTCTGGGACTCAAGTCGTCTGCCCTCTCTAGTTACTCTTTCTTAACGTTATCAACGTTTGACGTAATCTGTGGCATCTCTTCTGAAAGAGGCGCCGAAATTTGAGATAACATTTTAAGCTGCTCTTAGACCCCACTTCCTAAACAATGATGTTTAAAAGAAAACTTACGAGTAATTTATGTCCCTATGCCCTATGCCTTCATTGTTTGAAAAAAAAAGTTTTCCGTCCCAACCCCCGCTGCGGTATTATTATAATTGCCCTCACCTAGTCAATGCTTGAAAAGAATGTAAACACGTATGCTCTTCGTTTCCGCTGATTTAACCCACTACATGATGTTATATAACAAGGTCGGAGACTAGAGTGGCATTTTTTAAAGTAGCAAAGTCAAAAGTATCTAAAGATCAACACCCGCTCGCGTGTCGTTCGAATACTCATCTGCACATCAAGGCGGAAAATATTGACATCTGCACCAAATAGTTCTACACTAGTATATACAAAAATATTTTTACCTTAGCACAGTACATCTGTACTCTAGTGTACACAGAATTCTGACATCACAGACATCATCAGAATACTGTGAGTTCAAAGCTACACAACATCCAGACATCATCACAATACAGTTGTACTCAAATGTACACCAAGATCCAGACATCATCACTATACAGTTGTACTCAAATGTACATCAACATCCAGACATCATCACTATACAGTTGTACTCAAATGTACACCAACATCCAGACATCATCACTATACAGTTGTACTCAAATGTACACCAACATCCAGACATCACAATACAGTTGTACTCAAATGTACATCAACATCCAGACATCATCACTATACAGTTGTACTCAAATGTACACCAACATCCAGACATCACAATACAGTTGTACTCAAATGTACACCAACATCCAGACATCATCACTATACAGTTGTACTCAAATGTACACCAACATCCAGACATCACTATACAGTTGTACTCAAATGTACACCAACATCCAGACATCATCACTATACAGTTGTACTCAAATGTACACCAACATCCAGACATCATCACAATACAGTTGTACTCAAATGTACACCAACATCCAGACATCATCACTATACAGTTGTACTCAAATGTACACCAAGATCCAGGGATTAACGCACACTCAAAGATATGGTGGCAGCTTAGATTGTGCGCACATAGGAAGAAGTAAACTAAGGGCCATTGAAACACACTCGGACACGCTAAGCGGATTAACTTTAAATTCCAATCTTACCACTAAGTTTACCACCAACCTTTCTCTCGCCTTTATTCAATTCTCACAATGCGCGCGCACACACACATACACACACAAAGGATTTTTTAAAATTACTTTTTTAAGTTAAAAAAAAGTATATGATAAAGCTGAAAGACCTTTTATTACCCCCGTAAGAATAAAAAGTGAATTAAGTTGATCCACGTCCTCAGGCGCCCCCCCCCCGATCCCCCCACACACACCCTGTCAGGCCCACATGCTACTCACATGTGTCACAACTGTCAGCTCAACTACAGTCACAGCGTGTGGCGTCCTTGACAGAGAGCAACTTTTCAAATGAATTTTTACAACTAACAAAAAAAAACTCATACTATATTTAAGTTCTTTATTTCCACAAGTTTCTTGAAGATAAAATTGTAGAGTCAAGAAACGGTATCTAAACTGGATTTGGTCTGATTGTGATTTCAGTACTTGAAAGCTTCATCCTATCTTAACACCAAACGAAATTTCAGTTTGAACCGTGGTGGTTTCCAATAATGCTGTATAATGAGTTTGAATGTGTTTTCATATTGTGATGATGGGCTGAGAGAAACAGCTCGATTTTTGGTGACCAATACGGATCTGACGTGAGGTCATTCAGCAGATGAGGTACACGAGACATGTCATTGTGGGTGACCAATACGGATCTGACGTGAGGTCATTCAGCAGATGAGGTACACAAGACATGTCATTGTGGGTGACCACTACGGATCTGATCTGATGAGATTCACCAGACGATGTACATGAGACATGTCGTAGAGGCGGAAACAAAAAAAATTATCTATAAATGCCATAAAGACGCCTTGACTTCAGAAGAAAACCTAATTGTTTTGTTTTCTTGCATATAAAATATGACATGTTCAGATAACGTCATAATAGTCCACACGAAGTGGTCCCTTTTCTGATACTAACCATCGTAAATGAGACCAGACATAGAGCTTTGTGAATAGAGGGACTTGTTGGTATATGAACATAATTTTATATGCTACTGTGTATCTCGACTATCCGAGTTTTGACACACATGTATTACCTTGATATTTATTGTTATTTATTTTCAACATCAAGTTGTTTTTCTCTTATTAGGTCAACATCGACTTATTTATTATTTCCAACACAGAGTTAAGATTTTAGCTAGTGCTAGAGATTTCTGCGCTAAGTTCCAAACAGCTAATATTTACATCGCAGTTGGCATCACGCAATTAGCAAAACATTGTGAGCAGTTGAGAACATGGCGGTCGACACGAGAACCCACGGAAACCTGATAGCATGCAAATAACGTGTCGCGTTAATTAAATTCAAACAGTTGAACCAATTGGAAAATCTACACCACTTCCTCATTTTTTAATTATTATTTTTTTATTAAAGATATAAATTTAGCAATACGTCCCTGCGAGCCGCATGTGTTCACTGTCACAACGCATGTGTTCACTGTCACGACGCATTGTTCACTGTCACAACGCATGTCTTCACTGTCACAACGCATGTGTTCACTGTCACAACGCATGTGTTCACTGTCACCACGCATGTGTTCACAGTCACAACGCATGTGTTCACTGTCACAACGCATTTATTCACTGTCAACGCATGCGTTCACTGTCACAACGTTTGAAAGATCATCAAATTTGTTTATGTCAGGTTTTTGAGTCTTATCTTATATGTTGCAGGCACCGCTTCTATACAGAAGATTATTGCGTCCTACGCTTATCATGCTGTATGTCTCGTTTTACAATTTAACTAGCGTTTTCAATGTTGATAGTGTAGGTTTTTCCAGGTTTTATCATGCAACACAATCCACGACCGAATTCCGGACGGGAAGAAGGAAAATGTGTTTGAAGCACCAAGTATTTCTGATTGATAGTAGCAAATATATCAGACATGTCACACGTGTTTAGAACTAACCCCTCTCTCTCTCTCTCTCTCTCTCTTTCTCTCTTTCTCTCTCTCTCTCTCTCTCTCTCTCTCTCTCTAATTTAAGTTATCTCTATGTACCACGTGTAGCCGCCTGCTATTGTGGACTTCCACGGGTCACTTCGCTCCAGCCATCGATGACTAAATCTCCGTGTTTAATAGCACATAATACTTTTAGTTTTGTCTCATATATAAATATAAGGGATTTACAGTCAACATCTTTGTTTTTACGGGTTGTTTTATCTCTGTTTAAACCTGAGGTTTACTTGAGATTCAAGCCATGCTTCATTGACCAATCGTTTGAGAACCCGTCCACTGGCCATAACGTACGACCCGTTGAGTGAATCTGAGCCTGGTCAGTTTACCGCGGGTCGCTGACAAGAGACTGCAATACCTTGTTGGCCCCATTTCTTGTTATCAAGCTGTAGTGCGGGGGTATTAACCCTTGTTGACATTTCCCCACCCGGTGACCGCCCCTACTGTTCCCCAATGACGTGACTATCAACGAGCGTCGGGCGTCATTCCGAGGGCTGTAAGTAAGAGAGAGGGTGACAGCTGAACCAACCCTGCGACACCGGGAATCAGGAGCAGTTGGTACACCGATAGCGCTGGGCTGCGATTACATGGGGATGTGATATTACTTTAAGAGAACCTTTCCCGCCCCCCAACCAACACTTTATTTGAAACTAATTTGTCTTACATTATTTTGTATCTTACATTGGCGAGCGTTTATGGTATAAAATAGAGGTACAAATATTTGTAAAAAAAACACGTTTTATAAGTGGACTAAAAGGAAGAAAATAAACAGAGGTTAAAAAAAAAAGATTAAAAAAAAAACACATTAGACTCTATATGTCGAATGAAAAAAAGAAAATTATTTAATACTTTTACTTATAAGAATAAGTACTTTGATTTAATATGACTAAATACGTGGGGCGGGCGCTTATAAGGTGTTTGGTATAAAAGTTAAAGATATATACTTTAGAAGGTCAAAAGAGATCTATAATTAAGAGAATGAGTGAACTGCGTATGTTTAACATCATAAGCACCCGCCCTACCCTTTAGTTGTATTGTTGTATTAAATCAAAGTACTTGAAGTTTTAAATTATTTTCTTCCTTTTAGTCCTTTTATGAAAATCGTGTTGTTGTTTTTTAAAGATCTTTGTTTACCTCTATTTATGTAATTACAGTTTCCTACTTACTACAAATTATGTTTGTTTGTAGTGCGTCAAATTATTGCAGACAACGGCTGACCTTTTAAGTCAATCGTCACGCTGTTCCTCGGGGCCAGTTAAAGACGCGGTGTTACGTGTTCAGTGACTCGGGCCCAAGCAAGACGAGCGGGAAAGGGGGGCTAAGATATTGGTGCTGGGCGTGCGGTTAATTAAGTAGCTAACGATCTCAAAGTTTTAGATGAACTGTAGACATTTTTAAAAATAAATATACATAATAGTGCTGCGGAAATTAACGATTAAGTTGATCGTTAAAAATTTTCTCGATCAAATATCGATTACAATAATTTTAATCGATTAAAATTTATTTTAAAATAATTAATAAACAATATAATAGCCAAGATCACAGGATCTGAATCGCTGGGGAACATAGTACCACAGTCCATAGCAGTTTTAAATATCTTATATGTCTAATTGACAGAGGAAAACTAAAAAAAAAAAAAAAAAATGTCAATTACCTGTTATTATTACCTCCCTTGATATCGAAATTAACGCTTAATTCATGGAATTAATCGTTAATTTTTCAAAAGTTAACGATTAAATTAAAATTAATCTTTACCAGCCCTAATAAATAATAATAATAGTTTGATACTTTTTTTTTTACAGGGTTTTACCCCAGCAAGCAACTGGGTTCACAGCGCTTTACATAAAAAATGGTTCCTCATATAATTATCAATATATTCAATGTAAAACATTCATATCCTAAATGTAAAATATAATTGCATTTCGCTACATATAAGATAAGTTTATCATTTTAAGAAATGTTTTATTTCTATGTTTTTAGCAGTCATAAAGCCCGTTAGTTGAAATGTGAAATTGTAGAGCATACCAATGTTTGCGGAATGGCAGGGGGGGGGCACAAAAAGAGAAGGACCTGTCGCCAAATGTTTTGGTGTGTGTCTTATGAACACAGAGAATAATAATAATAATTTAAAAAATGATAATTTATATAGCGCTGTATCCCAGCAAGGAGCCAGGCTCACAGCGCTTTACATGGAAATAAAAATACGTATATTAATAAAAGAAACATTCATATCATACTAACTACATAAATGACAATACGTTATACATCAGCTACGTTAATCATTTAAAGAAATGTTGTTTCATTAATTTTGAAAATAAATTTTAAAAAGATGTGTCTTAAGTGCAGTCTTGAATGACTTAGCATTTAAAATACAACGGATGTGTAATGGAAGAGAATTCCATTGTTTGGCTGCACAAAAAGAGTATGACCTTTTGCCAAATGTTTTAGTTCTTGTCTTAGGAAGACAGAGATTGCGTGTATCTGCAGAGGAGCGTAGCTGACGAATGGGGGAGTACACAGAGAGAAGTTCAGTAAGATACGAAGGGCTTGAGTAAGATGTGACAGAGCACAGATAGTTTGTAATCAATTCCTGCTTGTACAGGGAGCCACATTATGCACACTTCATGGCGTAATTCACGTTACGAAATTCAAAAATATATTTTCTACCTTAGTTTAGCTTTGTCCCTTATAGGAAGTGGTTTCTAAAATGTTTAATTCCTTTAATTTTTCATTTATTTAAAGAATGTACCTAACTGCACTTAACTTCAAGTTATTTTATTGCTTTTTATATGGTCGCTTTTGAGCGACCGGCGCACTGTTAATAATTGTGAAATTTATCGCTTAAAAAATAAATAACTCCCTATGTCATATGCGCACTGTAGCACGGCTTTAATATCTTACTCCCCTGTCAGTTCACGCCAAATATCAGTCGTGTGGTTCACCCCGTGCAACTGAATAACAGGGGACAGGCCACCAAACAGCCGCACGTTTTATTGAGACGCAGCCGTTGTCACCAAGTGCACGTCGACGTCTTGGCGCACAACCCTACAGCTATCTACCACCTTTAACCCCGACGTTAATAGCCCGGGGGTCCGTTGACGGGATCGTACGTCAGACATTTACTGACTGTCGGAGATGCTCTCTCTCCCCCCCCCCCACCATGAGGTGCGGGAGGCTGTTGTCGATCATCTCTACACACATCTGTCCCTACCTACTCTATAGTTTTTCTTTGTCTCCGATGTTTGAAAGGTTTTACGTTGGAGGTGAGAAAAATGGTTTTCTTTGGGCCACGTGCGGCCGTTACCGGATTCCGTGTGGCCCGTACTAACTTGCAGTAACTTCCAATTATTAAATAGATTTATATTAACGTGGACATTTAGTACGACCTGCTCAGCAGTTTCAAGTGCGGCCCTTTGGTGCTTCAGGAATCTCTGATTCGTCGGCCCTTTGGTGCTTCAGGAATATCTGATTCGTCGGCCCTTTGGTGCTTCAGGAATCTCTGATTCGTCGGCCCTTTGGTGCTTAATGAATCTCTGATTCGTCGGCCCTTTGGTGCTTCATGAATCTCTGATTCGTCGGCCCTTTGGTGCTTAATGAATCTCTGATTCTGCCCTTTTTGGTGCTTCATGAATCTCTGATTCGTCGGCCCTTTGGTGCTTAATGAATCTCTGATTCGTCGGCCCTTTGGTGCTTCATGAATCTCTGATTCTTCAGCCCTTTGGTGCTTAATGAATCTCTGATTCCGCCCTTTTTGGTGCTTCATGACCTACTGATTCGGCCCTTTGGTGCTTCATGAATCTCTGATTCGTCGGCCCTTTGGTGCTTAATGAATCTCTGATTCCGCCCTTTTTGGTGCTTCATGAATCTCTGATTCGTCGGCCCTTTGGTGCTTCATGAATCTCTGATTCGTCGGCCCTTTAGTGCTTAATGAATCTCTGATTCCGCCCTTTTTGGTGCTTCATGACCTACTGATTCGGCCCTTTGGTGCTTCATGAATCTCTGATTCGTCGGCCCTTTGGTGCTTCATGAATCTCTGATTCCGCCCTTTTTGGTGCTTCATGACTCACTGATTCCGCCCTTTTTGGTGCTTCATGACTCTCTGATGGGGCCCTTTGGTGCTTCATCACTCACTGGTGGCGCCCTTTGGCGATTCATGACCTACCGATGCCCTTTGGTGCTTCATGCCCTATATTAAAACAGATTTTAAAAATTGTCGAATAAATCCGTTATCTATTATCTAGATCACTTCACTATTCAATGCTATACATCTCCCAAAGACATATTATCTATCCCAGTATCTAGGTCTCCTAAATACACCTGTATTCAATTTTTAAAAAAAAAGATATTCTTGTTTAATATTTAATTGATTGTTTTTAAGACGTGCAAAGCCCCCTAAACCCAGCCTGTAACTGTAGATGAAATAATATTTGTTTACCGGAGATTCTTATATCACAGTTCACGTTTGCTTGTTAGTAACCGTTAACCCGGAGGTTCTGTACTTTCATTACCCCCACTGTCCATTTAATGATAATGCCCACAGAAATCTCATGGTCCACGTTAATGATACTGTCCACTGTAACCACACTGTCCACTGTAACCACACTGTCCACTGTAACCACACTGTCCACTGTAACCACACTGTCCACGTTACTTTAATGATACGTTAACATGCTTGTTCAGAACACTATTCGCTCAGATCATGACCACTAGTGCTGGACTCAAATGACTCACACCAGTGGTGAAGCAACAACAATTTATTGGAATGAAAGACAGGATCTGCTGCGTTAAATGTAAACCAATTTAAACCATTGGACTTTGATAATGAAAGCTCATCTAAGAGTTTTAAAGATAATTCATGAATGACTTTGATTTTTTTTTTAAATTCGGTTATTTTCATATTAAATCTATATAATTGTCTTCAGTAACATGCCTTTTCTCCCGTCTACACTAAGAAAACACACAACTCCCCGCCCCCCTCCACCCACCCCGTGCCTAGGGCCGTCTCCGTGGTCACTGTTGCCACAGTGCGTACGATGCAAATGAGCTGTGTACCCAAGATCTGAGAGTGAGCGCCTGCAGTTACTAGTACTCACGCACACACGTGCAGCCTTCCACCCTCACACACACACACACACGTGCAGCCATCCACCCTCACACACACACACACATACGTGCAGCCTTCCACCCTCACACACTCACTTCACCCCCTGCCCCTTTAAGCTCACACACACACACAACACACACACACACACACACACACACACAGATATTCAGTCACACGCATCACTTGACGTGCGTGCACAGACCAGAGAAACAAACAGTACTACAAGATGGGATCAACCTATGGGACAGCAGACTCTCGGGTGTTACCGTTTAAAGAGGAAGGATTCTACACTATAAGAGGAGAAATTGAGTGGGAAAGGAGGACCTGTTAGTGGGGAGAATTGGTATAAAAAATAATAAATCATATTTAGATTCTCAAGCTTAAACATGCCAGTCCTTAGACTTAGAGTGGTTAACCCTTCCGTCAATTTTATATATTTTTATTATTATTTTAATTTTTTATTTTAAAATATATTTTCATCTGGAAACCACTGAGTTCGGTCAGAGTTTTGTCATTGACATCATTAGATCTAAAGAAGATTATGAATTTAAAACATGTAAATAGTGAACAAATATTATCATTGCTAGTCAGTGTCTGGTCTCCAGCCGTTCATTTCCGCTGTCCTTTGTTGAGAAATGTATCTTATAATGTACGTCTTATTGTGTTTTTGAGAAAAAGTCGAAGTAAAATTTCACAATAAATCATATTTATAAAAGATATAGAACTCTGAGTTTTTGTGTGTGTGTGTGTTTTTCCCCGTGCATGTTCTTTTCACGTGCATTTATGAACATTGATCAATCTCGGCAGACATACTTATCAAGATCCAGAAGGAAATATAGAAGAGTTTAGGTCATAACTAAATGCCCCGTAGTCGGCAAGGACCGTATAATGTTTCTTTTTCTTTAGCACTGCGGAAATTAACAATTAATGTCTCGATTAATCGTTAAACAATGTATCGATTAAATATTGATTTTAATAATTTTAATCGATAAAAATTAGATTAAAATTTAAGAAAATATTTATAATATTTTTTTTTTCGCTTTATTAAAAGTTAATTCATAATTAATATAATAGCCTAGATCTCAAAATCATTATCGCTGACGAACATAGTACAACAGTTCATTAATTTCTCGATTAATCGTTAGAAAATTTTAAAGATTAAATTATTCATCAACAATTAATCGACCAATCACTTACTCATTATTGGAAGTCAACAAGTAAAAAAAAAAAAATAATAAAAAATAGCGGCCGATAAATAGTAAATTTCCTGACGATTACAATTACACGAACATTTTGGTTTTAAACCTTTGTCTGGCAAAATGTTCAAAAATGTTGATAAAGTTTGCCTACCATGGTTCTAATGCTTCGCCTACTTATCAAACCAAATGAAAGTCGTATTAATGGAGTCTGACCCAGAGACAGAAAATGACGGCAGCTCTTCTGATGATTTACTGCATTTACAAAAGAATGAATCCATTAACCCTCTACAAAGGTGGAAACTTAATGAACACAGATATCTAATAATGTCATTCCTTGTTAAAACTGTTTTGTGCATACCAGTTACCTAAGTTCCATGTGAATGTTTGATCAGCTCGTCTGGTTATATTGTCCATTGGACCCGCTCATCACTTGAACAAAATAATGTCAACACACTTGTCTTTTTGCGTAGTTCGTTAAAAGATGACATATGAATGAAACATTCCAGTGTTATTTAGATTTTAAACAAGAACGTTTAATAAGCGTTACTTATGACATCATAAATTAAAATTTTTGGCTTTGATCGAAATTAACAATTAATTAATCATTAATTTTTCAAAAGTTAACGCTTAAATTTAAATTAATCGTTAACAGCCCTATTATTTATACAACATAATTTGATTTAATGGGCTCCCACTGGATCAAGATCTTCCATATGTATACAGAGGGTCAAATATATGATTTCTCTTACTTAACTTTAAAGAATACTTAAAACTTTTGCATTTTATTGGAACAGTGTAACTTTTTATGTGCAAATTTCTCCTTAAACTTTTTTTATTCCTTAGCGGGACTTTTGACTTTTTTGCTTTGACTTCTTTCCACTCACCATCTTTTTGGAGTCAGTCTCAAGCAATCTATATCTAGTTCGAGTCAGTCTCAAGCAATCTATATCTAGCTCGAGTCAGTCTCGAGCAATCTATATTTAGTTCGAGTCAGTCTCGAGCAATCTATATCTAGTTCAAGTCAGACTCAAGCAATCTATATCTAGTTCGAGTCAGTCTCAAGCAATCTATATCTAGTTCAAGTCAGTCTCAAACAATCTATATATAGTTCGAGTCAGTCTCTAGCAATCTATATCTAGTTCAAGTCAGTCTCAAGCAATCTATATCTATAGCTCAAGTCAGTCTCAAGCAATCGATGTCTAGTTCAAATCAGTGTCAAGCAATCGATGTCTAGTTCAAGTCAGTGTCAAGAAATCGATGTCTAGTTCAAGTTAATGTCAAGAAATCGGCGTTTAATTGTAATCACTATTAACGATGTGTTTCAAATTTGGCGAGTTGGTATTTTGTGTGTCAGATACCATTTGTCGATATCTTTAGTTTCTTCGTGTACTTATTCGTCTACATTGATTTAGTTCGCACCATCTCTTGTCCGACTATATTGAATTAGTTCGCACCATGAGCACTAGCTAGACTACATTGACTTAGTTCGCACTATCTCTTGTCCGTCTATATTGATTAAGTTCGCACCATCTCTTGTCCGTTTACATTCAGTTAGTTCGCACCATCTCTTGTCCGTTTACATTCAGTTAGTTCGCACCATCCCTTGTCCGTTTACATTCAGTTAGTTCGCACCATCCCTTGCCAGTCTACATTGAGTTAGTACGCACCAGAGCTCCCCCGGTTCATGGCTAACTCAAAAAAACACTGTCTCTTCCGCCGGAGCCCTTCTTTTCTGGTTTGCCAGGAACAACAAGCAATTAGACCCGTCTGACAAACTGTGAGCTCTGTCCCCTAGCCTCAATCTAGTTCCACAACATTAACATGTGATTGTGGTACCAACCTTCGATCTCCTTGTGTCTATCACAGTCTCGTCCCGTTTTTTTCCCCAATTCCCTCCCGCCTTTCCGTGTTTTCTAGCAGTGATTGGTTGAGTCATTGAGATCATGGAATGGTTATTAGCAATACATTGAGTTATAAACCGTCAAATATATATTAACAAATTTACGTTACATTGTTATTATCTCTAGTTCAGTTTTAACTCAATCCTCTGTTTAAAAGTAATTTTATTTGGTTCCGGCTGCCCCACTGGGTCAGCCCTTTGTCCTGCACCACTTCCCACCCAGCCAACAGCATCTGTTTCCACCCACACCACCCCTAGTTACACTCAATTTAAGAGTCCAATAAAAGAACTCTTGAACTAATTCCAATCGGGAGAGAACGGGAGACACTGGCACTGACCTAATTGTCATAGCTTCCTCCCCTATCTATTAGGGGCGCTAGCCCGATGATGAGTCGTGGACCGGTGTGGTTTACGAACAATAGTGATGTGGGGGGGACTAACATGTGGGTAAGGGGTTATGTGGACTGGTGTGGGGGGACTAACATGTGGGTAAGGGGTTATGTGGACTGGTGTGGGGGGAGGGACTAACATGTGGGTAAGGGGTTATGTGGACTGGTGTGGGGGGAGGGACGAACATGTGGGTAAGGGGTTATGTGGACTGGTGTGGTTCACCAAAATAGTGGGCTGGGGATGGGCCAGTCTTAGGCCACGGTAACCTATTCGGCCGCAGTGGGCCCCGCGCTTTCATAGGCACCGCCTATCTTAATGTTCACTTATTACTTATTGTCCTTATGAATTCCTTATCCTACCCAAACTGGGCTCCACACAATCCGTTTCCCAATCTAAGCCGTGATGGGCGGCATGATTAAAGTGGACGGTATGATTAAAGTGGACGGTATGATTAAAGTGGACGGTATGATTAAAGTGGACGGTATGATTAAAGTGGACGGTATGATTAAAGTGGACGGCATGATTAAAGTGGACGGTATGATTAAAGTGGACGGCATGATTAACGCAGGCAGTGAGATTACTCTTGACAGTATAAGTAACATGGGCAGTGTAGTTCTCTGGACAGTATCATTAACGTGTTTAGTACGATTGCAGTGGACATTATCATTAACGTGTTTAGTACGATTACTGTGGACATTATCATTAACGTGTTTAGTACGATTACTGTGGACATTATCATTAACGTGTTTAGTACGATTACTGTTGACATTATCATTAACGTGTTTAGTACGATTACTCTGGACAGTATCATTAACGTGTTTAGTACGATTACTCTGGACGGTATCATTAACGTGTTTAGTACGATTACTGTGGACATTATCATTAACGTGTTTAGTACGATTACTGTTGACATTATCATTAACGTGTTTAGTACGATTACTGTGGACATTATCATTAACGTGTTTAGTATGATTACTGTGGACATTATCATTAACGTGTTTAGTACGATTACTGTTGACATTATCATTAACGTGTTTAGTACGATTACTCTGGACAGTATCATTAACGTGTTTAGTACGATTACTCTGGACGGTATCATTAACGTGTTTAGTACGATTACTGTGGACGGTATCATTAACGTGTTTAGTACGATTATTTTGGACAGTATCATTAACGTGTTTAGTACGATTATTTTGGACAGTATCATTAACGTGTTTAGTACGATTACTGTGGAAGGTATCATTAACGTGTTTAGTACGATTACTGTGACAGTATCATTAGCGTGTTTAGTACGATTACTATGACAGTATCATTAGCGTGTTTAGTACGATTACTGTGGACGGTATCATTAGCGTGTTTAGTACGATTACTGTGGACAATATCATTAACGTGTTTAGTACGATTACTGTGGACAGTATCATTAACTTGGGCAGTATGATAAGTATGATTAGCATCATGGATACTATCATTTACGTAGACATAAGACTTAGAATGACAACATTATTAATTTTATTCCAATAAGATTCACAGAGTCAGTGTCAGCAATGAGCCGTCCACTATCATCGAGTTACGATGACCTTGACATTGTTGTGACAGGGTCCTGGTGACAGTGCCACCAAGCCCTAACCCTATCGTTATGAAGACTGGCTACTTCAATTTTCCCTCAACAATAATCAGTGGGGGTAATTAGATCGCATCCATGAGTTTTTCTTCTTCATCGCAGCTCAATTGTATTTCATCCTCTCTGCTTAACTACCGCGCTCTATCCTCCTTCCCCCCCCCCCACAATAACACATCTCTCAATTCTGATTTTTTTTTATTACTTCCCCTACCCACTGTCCCTGTTATTCTCTATTTCTCTTCCTGACATCTTCTCTCTCTCTCTCTCTCTCTCTCTCTCTCTCTCTCTCTCTCTCTCTCTATCTCT
>MUZC01003935.1:325493-355433 GCA_002072015.1 Radix auricularia | reverse complement strand
ACGGGGTTCTATGTTTAGAACAAGACGTACAACGAGAAATGTTTTTTATCCATAGAGGTAATTATAAAAGAAAGTAATAGAACCCACTTATGAATTGCATGTCCTTGCAAGAAAATTTTCGTGTATGTAATCTACTAATTGAAAAATGTTACCATCAAATAAATTTCTTTACTACCATTGACAAAGAACAGTTCAAATTGAACGAAAAAAGGTACCCGGCTTTTATGGCTATACATATGGCCAGTCTTTGCAATTGCGTGACCTTATGCAGCTTAGTATGCGAAAATGGATGCGCACGGCTCAGTTTGGGTAGGGATAAGATATTAGTAAGGCTTATAAGTGAAAATTAAGATAGGTGGGGCCTATGAAAGCGTGAACCCACTGCGGCCGCTTAGGTGGCATAAAGCCAGCCCTGCATGGCTTTACCTACACTACAAGTACAAGAAGAGGCATTATGCTAGGAAAACAGGGGGATGCCAACTTGATCTATTAAAATATGTAAAATAGTATAGATTGGAAAATTCTTTACCAAACATTATAATTTTGCTAAGAATGTTTAAAAACATTGCTATCAGTTGTCAAAGGAGTTTCTCCAAACTGCAGTTGATAAAAAATATATCTTCGTTCCACAATGAGTGATTTAAGACTACAAATACTTGCAATATTGTCTTAAGACAAGATATTACAAATAATTTAAATTTTGATAACATAAAACACAATTTCTCTATTATGAAAGTTAGGTAAGTAAATGTATAAATATGTTTACATACTAATGTATACAATTTATTTGTTTATAAAAGAAATCATATATTTATAAATAAAAAATAAAGCATATTAATTGTTAATAATTTTGGGTGCAAATTTGGATTATGTTTTTGTCTCATTTGGGGGGTGGGGGCGGCGACCTCAAAAACTTTCTTGTGGCCTTTAACAAAAGAATCTTGTATTTTTAAAAATGGGTACTTATAGGTATATCATCTTATTCAACCTCTTTTATTAATGCATACATAAATATGGCATGGAATGGTTAACATGTTCCACGCCTTTTATTTTTACAATGTATTTCCTTTCAATTATATTATTGATTAATGTTTATTAATTTATTAAAACCATCATACGATTGACTTAAGTGGCTGTCCTCAAATGTCGTCTCGCGATTCCGGCTGCAAATTCACCCCCTGCCCACACGTCATCACAAAAACTTAGAACCCTTCTTCAATGTGACATCACAAAGCTTCTCCCCCCCCCTCCATAAAAGCCGTATTTTCTATTAGAAAATGAGCATATTTTCAATCAATTTTTTGTCATTAAATTTTTTTTTCATGGTAAGGCTGCACTCTAAAATCGTGACACGTGTGAACCCATGTAAAAATTTAATAAAGTTTCGGTAATCATAAATTTAAGTGAAACTTGTATTTAAATGCGCGCGTTTTAATGTGACTTCAAATGTGTGACACCCTCACCCCCCCCCCACATGTGTGCCGTCATTTATGGACTCCCCTTAAAGGGCGGCAAATTGGAGACCGCCCCGGGCGGCAAAAGCTCTAGCTACGCCACTGCTTACGATATGTTTGATTACACACGAAACTGTGTCTCATTAATCTGATGTGTCCTTTGTCTCACCATATGTTTGATTACACACTAAACTGTGTCTCATTAATCTGATGTGTCCTTAGTCTTACGATATTTTTGATTACTCAAAAAAATGTGTCTCATTAATCTGATGTGTACCTAGTCTTATGATATGTTTGATTACAGAATAAACTGTGTCTCAATTATCAAATGTGTTCTTAGTCACACGAGTAGTGTAACTGATCATAAAGAACTGCTATTGGAGTTTGCTGTGAACTCATTGTGTATAACGATCACTGAAGAGAATTGTGACAAATTGTGTCGGAATTCTTATATGTTCACACCTTGTTTCTTTTATCCGTCGGGGTTGGCAATAGCTGCCAGATGAGGGCGCTGAAACCTGAATCCGCCACTGATTTGAACAATTGTGGCTTGGAAAAGGCAGCTGACGTCACAATTGTATCATGTCCGTGAATGGGCGCAGACTGCAAACTTAGGCAGGGCACCATATGGCCACACACAGGTATCCCACACAGGTTGGCCAACCACGACTCCTCCCTCCACTCCCCTTAGACCCCGCTGCCACCCACCCTCGCCCCTCCTCCCTCTCCTCCCGGCATGCGTCATCACCATGGTGACGGCGGTCAAGACAATGGTTTTTACCACTGTAATTTCCGCTTGCCGATGGTGCCCTATTCAATGGTCCTTTATTACGGCGGCTGGCCGCCTTCTTTTCTCCTCTCTCCACTGCGGGGCTTTTCTGCTTCAATTATGTACATTTCAGAAGCTTGTTGTGTCTCACTTACACCAAAGCTAGGCGTTTTTCCCAGCATTTAACCCACTGCTTTATCATTCCATAGGAAATATTCTTTTCCACTGGCCCGCAGACTCTGAACTCTATTGGAAGTTAATCTGCTTTATATTGTTGACTCCCATCAAACGCTTGTGCTATGGTGAAACAATATCGGAGCTTTAGAAACAGTTTTTGACAATACTCTCGTCAGTTGTTGACTTCCATCAGATGCTCGTGAAGTGATGACACTATATCAGAGCTTTAGAAACAGTTTTTGACAATATTCTCATCAGTTTTTGTTTATCAAAGCGGCTTTTTAAGGGGTAATTGACAGGCTAGTTTATGCTGGCGGCGGCAACCATCTATTGTGTGCGTTAAATCGTTTTTTAAATAAATAATCTATTATATAAGTTATTTATACCCGGTAAAAAGTACCGTTTGGGAACCTCTGTAGTTCTGTTTAAAATAAGAATAGCCGCATGCATCCTGTGTGCGTTGTTGACCACTAGCCGAATGGTGTCCAAGGGGCCATGTCTCGTTGATTAAAGCCATGCCCACGTGACGTTTCTTGTCATCTCTACCTTACATCACCGTCACAACAATTTCATCCCATATTACAACTCTGTTCAAACCACACACATTTTTTTAATGAAAGAAAGCAACTGAACTTGAGGTTTTGGGGACACACACCCCCTCCCCAAAAAAAAAAAAAAAACTTTTTACTATTTGGAAAGCTAAACTTTTGCTTTCTTCTATAGCCTTAAATATATTCATACTAGACTAGAATGCTCCTTGTTCGGTGATTTCAAACCAATACTCTTCTCACCGACCCTGGATGACAACGATAGCTCCTAGGGCCCCTGGATGAAAAAGTTACCATCAAGAATGTCATACTTAATACCAGCGTTTTTTAAAACATTATTTTAGTATTGCAGAAGTTTGTTGGCTTTGACAAGATAAGACAATGTTCGCACCTTATCTAATTGGGTTAGTGTGGCGGGGGGTGTAATGTCTCCTGTATTTTTTAATTAACCGCGTCAAAACAACCACATCCACATCTAATAACAACCACATCCACATCTAATAACAACCACATCCACGTCTAATAACAACCACATCCACGTCTAATAACAACCACATCCACGTCTCATAAACACATCCACGTCTAATAACAACCACATCCACGTCTAATAACAAACACATCCACGTCTAATAACAACCACATCCACGTCTAATAACAACCACATCCACGTCTCATAACCACATCCACGTCTAATAACAACCACATCCACGTCTAATAACCACATCCATGTCTAATAACAACCACATCAACGTCTCATAACCACATCCACGTCTAATAACAACCACATCCACGTCTCATAACCACATCCACGTCTAATAACAACCACATCCACGTCTCATAACCACATCCACGTCTAATAACAACCACATTCACGTCTAATAACAACCACATCCACATCTAATAACCACATCCACGTCTAATAACAACCACATCCACGTATAAAATCACACCAACGGTCCCATCCCACCACACCAACGGTCTCATCCCACCACACCAACGGTCCCATCCCACCACACCAACGTCCCATCCCACCACACCAACGTCCCATCCCACCACACCAACGTCCCATCCCACCACACCAACGTCCCATCCCATCATACCAAAGTCCCATTCCACCACACAAAGGTCCCATCCCACCACACCAACGGTCCCATCCCACCACACCAACGGTCCCATCCCACCACACCAACGATCCCATCCCACCACACCAACGGTCCCATCCCACCACACCAACGGTCCCATCCCACCACACCAACGGTCCCATCCCACCACACCAAAGTCCCATCCCACCACACCAAATACACTTCGTTCCACAAATTTCACATATCTCATGCCCAATTCTGATATCCTCTCCTCCCCTTCCACCGTCACACCAAACCCACAACCCATCCAATCATTGCCTCCCCTCATCCCCCACGATTCTTTCCCTTTCCTCATTTGGTCAGGGTGTGGTAAATATTGAAATACGCAGAGACTAACCACATGTCGGGATTCTCACAGTATTTACACTGATGCCCTCCCCTTAGCCCCTCCGCTCACCCAATCCACCCTCCCTCTGACGGCCCTCTCACCCACTCACATGTTACTCTCCCAGCACATCGACACCGCTCGTACATGAGTTAGCCGTCCCGTCCCCAACAGCATATCCGTAGCGTCTACGGTCCTAAAAGTAAACACGATCTTTTGTAAGACTGACATTAGATGTCTCAGTATACCCCTACAGGACTGGACAACCCCTACATGACTGGACAACCCGCACGTGACAGGACAACCCGTACGTGACAGGACAACCCGTACGCGACAGGACAACCCGTATAATGACTGTCAAATCATTAATGGCAGGACAACCCGTACACTGAGCTGTCAACCCGTACATGGGACTGTCAGCACGTAAATGAGACTGTCACGCGGCCTTTCATAATATCCTGTCACGGAAGGTCGCTATTTACATTTCATTGAAGCTAAAACTGCGCACTCCTATTGTCGTCATAAGCTAATTTATATCTTACCGTTTAAGATTTGTCAAGTCATTTAAAACCTGTTTTTGTTTTTTTTTAAACTTTCACAATCTTTTTCAACATTCAATGAGGCTTTAATGGGAACAGAATTAAATATGGAATTATCAACTAATATTTAGTGAGCGTTTTTTAAAACTCTTTTTAAATTTTGATTGAAGCTAAAAATAACATTATGAGGTCATCAAACTGAAAATTTCAAGGGAAGTAAAAACTGGCGATTCACATATTTAAATTTAAGTAGTTCAACATAAGGTCAATGAATTTAAATTTCGTTATTATTAATTAATTAAAAACAGTTTTTATTTTTTATATCATTTTCCTTATAAAAACAGCTTACGTTAAAGTTTACACTTTAGAAATCTTTTTTTTTCAATGGAGAAGTTTGTACGTAAATAAAGCAAACTTTTATTAATTATTAATAATTAATTTTTTATTAATAAATTTTAAATGATACTTACAAATATTTTCTTTAAATTTAATTGCTATTTTATCGATTAAAATAATTTTAATCGATAAAGAAATTTACTGATTAATCGATAAATTAAACGTTAATTTATTTATTTGTTAATTCCAGAATGTGTATTTGTCAAATTATTTATTAAAATCGAATAGCATTATTTAATTTTAATCTATTAAAAGTAAGGCTTATACAAACATACATATATATATGTATAAACCTATTTAAAGCATATTTGGCTATAAACCAATTAAAGTCATGGTAAAATAAAGAAAAATATAATTGAATATCTCCACTAATGACAATTCACTCATCGAAGCTGATGTTATAACAAGCCGTCAATTTATTTTGAAAATTAATGATTAACGTAGCTGATGTATTGAGTATAACGAATTGTCATTTATGTAGTTAGTATGATATGAATGTTTCTTTTATTAATATATGTATTGTTATTTCCATGTAAAGCGCTGTGAGCCCGGCTCCTTGCTGGGATACAGCGCTATATAAATTATCATTATTATTATTATTAAGTAAAACTATGGGCCAAAAGTTAACATTCGAAGCTGCTTCTTGTCATTGTGCCACAAGAGGAAAATTAAGTCTTTACTTTAAAAAAAAAACGTATAATAAAAACTCGAATTTAAAAGCAATTTCCTACATAAAGTACGTCACGCTATTTTTGACCATTTTGAACTCCTCCTTCCCCCCTGTCACAAACTGGCACAAATCTCGCCCCCCCCCCCTTTTCCCCAAAGTACGTCACACTTTCGTACAAAAACATTTTTTTTATTATTAACAAAATAATTAAAATTTCACATACATTACCGTGACGTCACACATGGCCAGACACCACCCCTTTCACAAACTGTCACACTTTCTTACACCCCATCCCCCCTCTGGAGCGTGACGTACTTTATGGACGGCCCCAAAAATATCCCATTTTTTATTCAAGGGAAATCATCCTAGATTACATAAATATTCATTTCAAATCAGTAATTCTGAAAATTAACAAAATGTGACGTCATATCCCCTCACGCTACATCACACCCAGAATGTGTCACAATAATACGCACCACGCAACAATCTACATAAGCATTCACAGAGCCGGAAAACCCCATGAACTATTGTTCTAGATTATATTAAAAGTCATTTCAAATCAATAATTATAAAAGTAAACAAAACAATTGATACCTACATATTGCTGCAAAAATTACGGGAGCTGAATGAAAGGAGATTTTTAAAAAATTCTTTCTTGGCATTGTTTTAAATATTAGTCTATTAGCCACCATTTGGTGTTGGTTTCAACCCGATAGCTGTTATGGTTGGCGAGAAATTGACAAAATACTGATATTCTTTTAGGTCGAGGCTATAATACCTCAAGTTTCTGGTCTGAAGTATTAAGTCAACAGTGTTAAGTGCTCAATATGACCTTTGCTATGTGTCCAGTTCACTAAAATAATACATTCAACTCAGGCCACGGGTTGAAGTATAGCAACAACAGAATACGTGAGCTTGGAAATACAAACGTTTAACAAGCAGGTCTCTATGTCAATAAGTAGTAAACACAAACGTGTAACAAGCAGGTCTCTATGTCAATAAGTAGTAAACACAAACGTGTAACAAGCAGATCTCTATGACATTAAGTAGTAAACACAAACGTGTAACAAGCAGGTCTCTATGTCAATAAGTAGTAAACACAAACGTGTAACAAGCAGGTCTCTATGTCAATAAGTAGTAAACACAAACGTGTAACAAGCAGGTCTCTATGTCAATAAGTAGTAAACACAAACGTGTAACAAGCAGATCTCTATGACATTAAGTAGTAAACACAAACGTGTAACAAGCAGGTCTCTATGTCAATAAGTAGTAAATACAAATGTGTAACAAGCAGGTCTCTATGACATTAAGTAGTAAATACAAACGTGTAACAAGCAGGTCTCTATGTCATTAAGTAGTAAACACGAAGCAGAAATAAGTCAAAATCTTCATTCTTTTATAGAAAAATTTATGAAAGAAACTGGAACATTCTTGAACATTCTCGATCTGTGGTTCAAATCTGAGAGTGCGTGTGAAAATTCTATTAAGCTTCAAGAGGTCTAGGCCTTGACAAAGTAGGCACATAATCTCTCCACCAAATCTACACAAAAGAGAGCCTAGCTAACAATAACTGATGGCAACAAAACGTAATATATCACTTGTTTAACCTTCCAACTGAGCAAGGTCTGTCTTGGGAGTCGTTTTAGATCCTCTGAGAGACGGCATCGAGTTCTGTGAGGTTTACTTCTGTTACATCGACCCACGAATGTTTACATCATAAAAACATTGTCCAGAACATTACTCTCAGCTCTTTTTTTTAATATTCCCCTCAGCTCACCTTTGTTTTATGTCTCAGGAGATATTGTTTGTAAATCTCCTGCCCGCTGTGCCGTTATTGTTGTACACTTCATGTCCGTCCCGTTTAGTTCTTTTTTTTTTTAAATTTTTTATTTGTTTTATTTCAGTGTTTCATCTTATTGTCTATTTACGTTGGCATAAGGAAACCAGTTTCTCTTCTTTCCAAGTCAAATTGTGACCTTCTGATCGATAAACGCGTCTCGGTCCCCTGTTGGTGCCAAAGACGCGACCAGCATGCAGGTAAACAGTGACACCACACGTCCGCACGCGTGATCGTGTTTATATCAAGCATGCTTCGATCTCCAGTGGCACAGCTCTACCTGCAGCGCTTTCCCCATTAAAACGAAAGGTACTTTGTATCAGCGTGATAGCAATAAACTACCAACGAAGGGGACCTAACAAACAGTGCATGCACACACCCCGTCTGAGGGTCGTGATAGGGGACCTAACAAACAGTGCATGCACACACCCCGTCTGAGGGTCGTGATAGGGGACCTAACAAACAGTGCATGCACACACCCCGTCTGAGGGTCGTGATAGGGGACCTAACAAACAGTGCATGCACACACCCCGTCTGAGGGTCGTGATANCAGTGTTGACTCGGTAGTTTGGTGCCAGCCAAAGTCTAAAAGCACAGTGTTGACTCGGTAGTTTGGTGCCAGCCAAAGGCTGAAGGCACATTGTTGACTCGGTAGTTTGGTGCCAACCTAACAAACAGTGCATGCACACACCCCGTCTGAGGGTCGTGATAGGGGACCTAACAAACAGTGCATGCACACACCCCGTCTGAGGGTCGTGATATCACACCTCTGTTAGCCTTGTCAGAGAATAGCACCAACTACTAGCACCACGACAGCAGCAGCCTCGGTAGTTTGGTGGCAGCCTTCGATGTTAACACTTTTTGTACCACCGTAAAAAAACACCAACAGAGCCACGACGGCAGCAGCTTCGGTAGTTTGGTGGCAGTCTTCGCTGTTGACACTTTTTTTTACCGCCGCCAGAAAATAACATGTCGTGCGGAATTCTGCTTGCAGACTCTGTAGTTTGGTGCCAGCCAAAGTCTAAAAGCACAGTGTTGACTCGGTAGTTTGGTGCCAGCCAAAGTCTAAAAGCAAAGTGTTGAATCGGTAGTTTGGTGCCAGCCAAAGTCTAAAAGCACAATGTTGACTCGGTAGTTTGGTGCCATCCAAAGTCTAAAAGCACAGTGTTGACTCGGTAGTTTGGTGCCAGCCAAAGTCTAAAAGCAAAGTGTTGACTCGGTAGTTTGGTGCCAGCCAAAGTCTAAAAGCAGTGTTGACTCGGTAGTTTGTTGCCAGCCAAAGTCTAAAAGCAAAGTGTTGACTCGGTAGTTTGGTGCCAGCCAAAGGCTGAAGGCACAATGTTGACTCGGTAGTTTGGTGCCAGCCAAAGGCTGAAGGCACAGTGTTGACTCGGTAGTTTGGTGCCAGCCAAAGGCTGAAGGCACATTGTTGACTCGGTAGTTTGGTGCCAGCCAAAGTCTAAAAGCACAGTGTTGACTCGGTAGTTTGGTGCCAGCTATAGGCTGAAGGCACAGTGTTGACAGTGCAGGCTGAGCAGGAACTGAACTCTGAGAGACGCACACATTTTCACACACAAAAAAGACGAGCTGGGTGAAAGAGATCAAAAGATTTTTTTGATTTTCTTCCCGACACCCTGCGGGTACGACGATGGAATTATTGTTGTTCTATTAACATATCCGCGCGTTCTTTCTTCGATCAGATATCATCTCTATCCACAACCTGTACAACCTTCTACCAACCCCAATCTTTTGAATTCATGAACTAGACTTTAAAGGATAATCTCCAGATCAAGATTTTTTGCAGATGTCTCTGACATAGTTACAGCCACAGTGTAAAGAACTTGATCGTGCAGCAGGTCAGTTAAAGTCGTTCCTGGTACAAAGAGCTCTTTTTTACGGTTCTAGTTTATAGAGATCGTTTATGTCGGTCCGAGGTCCTTGTTATTTGAAAGGTCCTAGCGTAAACATCGTTTATGTCGGTCCTAGCATAGAGATCAATGATGTCGGTGCCAGGTCCTTGCATATAACTTGTTATTTGAAAGGTCCTAGCATAAACATCGTTCATGTCGGTGCTAGCATAGAGATCGCTTATGTCGGTGCCAGGTCCTTGCATATAACTTGTTATTTGAAAGGTCCTAGCATAGCATCGTTTATGTCGGTGTTAGCATAGAGATCGCTTATGTCGGTGCTAGGTCCTTGCATAGAACTTGTTATTTGAAAGGTCCTAGCATAGCATCGTTTATGTCGGTGCTAGCATAGAGATCAATGATGTCGGTGCCAGGTCCTTGCATAGAACTTGTTATTTGAAAGGTCCTAGCATAGCATCGTTTATGTCGGTGCTAGCATAGAGATCGAGTGTCTCGGTCTTTAGTCTTGACAAAGATATCGGTTATGCGGGTCCTAGGTCCTTGCATAGTAATTATTAATTTAAAGGTCCTACCTTAGAGATCGTACTGCTAGTCATAGCATAGAGATCAATTATGTCGGTCCTGTCCTGATTTTCAGCTTAGAGATGGATTAAGTCTGTCCTAGCTCATAGCATGGAGATTATGACGGTCCTATCAAATAGTCATACAGTTAGGTTTAGTCGGTCATATCATTGAGATCTGTGAAGTCGATGTATGTAAGGAAAGTGGTTTTGTATGTTGGAAACAGAATAGCAAGTGTTTATGTCAGTATTAGTATGGGAGCTTGTTGCTACTCATATTTAAACGCTGAATAATTTTCGTCTTTCCTGGCCGGTTTAACGAATGCCTCCATGCTACTCCGCTGCGAGTCTGGAATCCCCAGCACATGGTGACCGCCATGTTTGTTGCTCTCATCATGCCGTCTATTTACGCTGGTCTTGTGGCAATATTTAATTTTTGTTCATTTCTACTGCCCCCTGCACTGTCCCATTCCATCTCTCACTCTCTCAGTCAACATCTTTCGGGCAAAATTCTTTCCTGATTCTATTTCCAGAGCCCCACCCTACTCTTTGCTATTTTCTTGCTCCTGGCCCATCTAAATGTTTTATACTCTTGTGGATTATTATCAATTTTCTCATTCAAATTTGGTTCTAATTTCTTGTTCGTGTTTCTCTCTCTCTCTCTCTCTCTTTTTTTTAAATTTAAAATTGAAAACGTTGCAATAATTCATAACCAGACTTATCCCTCGTGGAATACATTTTAAATTTTCACGAGTTCATTTGGTTGGCTGGTGAGTTGCCTGCTGTAATCTTCCAATCTGGTTCCGGGTCATTAATAGCTGGCATGTGCAAAGATAACCGTGTCAAGTTAGTGAAGCACTGACCTACAGTCTTAAACTACAATATGATTGTGCACTCACTCACTCTGTCGTGTTAATGTCGTGCAGTTCCATGTTAATATATTGTTCTATAATGTCAATGTGCACTCTATATATCTAATGCAGTGCCCTACAATGTGAATG
The DNA here is from genome assembly GCA_002072015.1 of Radix auricularia. Lineage (NCBI taxonomy): Eukaryota > Metazoa > Mollusca > Gastropoda > Lymnaeidae > Radix > Radix auricularia. Next base: position 344,147 of record MUZC01003935.1, on the reverse strand, counting down.
TGTGCACTCAGTGATGTAATGGTCGTGCACTCCCATCTTAATATCTGACCCTACAATGTACTCCACAATGAAATGCCGTTGAGCTAAATGTAAATAATGTATGGTAAACACTCCTCGTATTTCTCACCACCCACCCACCCCACCCCGCCCCAATGTCTAGTTTCTCATCACACGTGGCCCATCGCCCGCCCGTTGTGGACTGTCTTTTGTGGTTCTCACAGGTCCAGCCCAACAAAAGGCCACTTCAATCCCCCCCCCCTGCATCACCCATTCACCGCTATAAGTTCTAAATGGACACAGGGACACGTTGCTATGTTCAATCATCGTAGGGCGCACGAGGCAAACTTAAAACCTTTTCTGGATCTGCCGCGCACACTCTTTTGTTTACTCCCTCTTGTCCGAAACCACCTCCCTCCACACCAACCCCTCCACCACCTCCCTCCACCACAACCCCTCGTTCAAACCATCTCATACTCCTTCAATCCCCAACCACCTCCTCCCCCCGTTTGGTTCCCATTCCTTTCCCGACATAACAAACTTTCCGTATTTTCCCTCTCCAACTATACGTCACGGTAACATAACTTTCATCAAACTTTCTTTTTTTTTTTAAATTTACATCTCCTGTGCCATCCACCCCGCCCCGCCCCCTCAACCAACTCCGACCTTTTCAACGACTCCCAGTTTACCTTAACTCCTCACGCCAGACCCGGGTCTTTTCATCGGTCTCAGAGACCCGGCTGCTGGCACAGACGACCTTTGTTGGCCTTTAACAATCGCCTCCACTTTACCAACCAGTTTTTTTTTCTCTTCTTCTTTTATAATGCACAGTGTGTTGGGTTTTTTTCCTTCCGAAACGTCATTGTTTTTATTTTATTTGTTAAGCCTGGCCAGTGATCCGTGCAACTGATGGAGACTGGTGAAATATAGTCTGAGAGTTTTGGCTGGCATAGAGAGTGAGTGTCCTGGGGTGAAAGGTAGACTGGCAGTGTCCTGGGGTGAAAGGTAGACCGGCATAGAGTGTCCTGGGGTGAAAGGTAGACTGGCATAGAGTGTCCTGGGGTGAAAGGTAGACTGGCATAGAGTGTCCTGGGGTGAAAGGTAGACTGGCAGTGTCCTGAGGTGAAAGGTAGACTGGCATAGCGAGTGTCCTGAGGTGAAAGGTAGACTGGCATAGAGTGTCCTGGGGTGAAAGGTAGACTGGCAGTGTCCTGTGGAGAAAGGTAGACTGGCAGCGTCCTGGGGTGAAAGGTAGACTGGCAGTGTCCTGAGGTGAAAGGTAGACTGGCATAGCGAGTGTCATGAGGTGAAAGGTAGAATGGCAGTGTCCTGGGGTGAAAGGTAGACAGGCAGTGTCCTGAGGTGAAAGGTAGACTAGCATAGAGTGTCCTGAGGTGAAAGGTAGACTGGCAGTGTCCTGAGGTGAAAGGTAGACTGGCATAGCGAGTGTCCTGGGCTGAAAGGTAGACTGGCAGTGTCCTGGGGTGAAAGGTAGACAGGCAGTGTCCTGAGGTGAAAGGTAGACTGGCATAGAGTGTCCTGAGGTGAAAGGTAGACTGGCAGTGTCCTGAGGTGAAAGGTAGACTGGCATAGAGAGTGTCCTGAGGTGAAAGGTAGACTGGCATAGAGAGTGTCCTGGGGTGAAAGGTAGACTGGCATAGAGTGTCCTGAGGTGAAAGGTAGACGGGCAGTGTCCTGAGGTAAAAGGTAGACTGGCATAGCGAGTGTCCTGGGGGGAAAGGTAGACTGGCATAGAGTGTCCTGAGGTGAAAGGTAGACTGGCATAGCGAGTGTCCTGAGGTGAAAGGTAGACTGGCATAGAGTGTCCTGAGGTGAAAGGTAGACTGGCATAGAGAGTGTTCAGGTGAAAGGTAGACTGGCATAGAGTGTCCTGGGTTGAAAGGTAGACTGGCATAGAGTGTCCTGGGTTGAAAGGTAGACTGGCATAGAGTGTCCTGGGGTGAAAGGTAGACTGGCATAGAGTTCCTGGGGTGAAAGGTAGACTGGCATAGAGAGTATCCTGGGGTGTAAGGTAGACTGGCATAGAGTGTCCTGAGGTGAAAGGTAGACTGGCAGTGTCCTGAGGTGAAAGGTAGACTGGCATAGAGAGTGTCCTGGGATGAAAGGTAGACTGGCATAGAGAGTGTCCTGGGGTGAAAGTTAGACTGGCATAGAGAGTGTCCTGAGGTGAAAGGTAGACTGGCATAGAGAGTGTTCTGAGGTGAAAGGTAGACTGGCATAGAGAGTGTCCTGGGGTGAAAGGTAGACTGGCATAGAGAGTGTCCTGGGGTGAAAGGTAGACTGGCAGTGTCCTGGGGTGAAAGGTAGACTGGCAGTGTCCTGGGGTGAAAGGTAGACTGGCAGTGTCCTGGGGTGAAAGGTAGACTAGCAGTGTCCTGGGGTGAAAGTAGACTGGCAGTGTCCTGGGGTGAAAGGTAGACTTATCTTATCTTAGATATACAGACGCTCCTTCTATGCAGAAGATAATTGCGTCCACAGACCATGAGAGATGATCTGTTGGCAAGTGATGCAGCGGTCACAGGCCACGGCTATAGGGGTTCCACGCATTACCCCAGCCGCCTAACTATTGTCTAGTTAGGTACCCATTCGGAGCTGGGTGACTCGGGGACTCCTCAGGCCCCGAGAACAAATCCTCACCTTCGTGTGCATTCGAACTCGTGACCATCGGTATGACAGTCGAGAGCGCTACCTCTCGACCACCACGTCCCACTGGCATAGAGACTGGCATAGAGAGTGTCCTGAGTTGAAAGGTAGACTGGCATTGAGAGTGTCCTGGGGTGAAAGGTAGACTGGCATAGAGAGTGTCCTGGGGTGAAAGGTAGACTGGTATAGAGAGTGTCCTGAGGTGAAAGGTAGACTGGCATAGAGAGTGTCCTGAGGTGAAAGGTAGACTGGCATAGAGAGTGTCCTGAGGTGAAAGTTAGACTGGCATAGAGGGTGTCCTGGGGTGAAAGGTAGACTGGCATAGAGAGTGTCCTGAGGTGAAAGGTAGACTGGCATAGAGAGTGTCCTGAGGTGATAGGTAGACTGGCATAGCGAGTGTCCTGAGGTGAAAGGTAGACTGGCATAGCGAGTGTCCTGGGGTGAAAGGTAGACTTGCAGTGTCCTGAGGTGAAAGTTAGACTGGCATAGAGGGTGTCCTGAGGTGAAAGGTAGACTGGCATAGAGAGTGTCCTGGGGTGAAAGGTAGACTGGCATAGCGAGTGTCCTGGGGTGAAAGGTAGACTGGCAGTGTCCTGAGGTGAAAGGTAGACTGACATAGAGAGTGTCCTGGGGTGAAAGGTAGACTGGCAGTATCCTGGGGTGAAAGGTAGACTGGCAGTGTCCTGAGGTGAAAGGTAGACTGGCATAAAGGGTGTCCTGGGGTGAAAGGTAGACTGTCATAGAGGGTGTCCTGGGGTGAAAGGTAGACTGGCATAGAGGGTGTCCTGGGGTGAAAGTTAGATTGGCATAGAGAGTGTCCTGGGGTGAAAGGTAGACTGGCATAGAGTTTCCTGAGGTGAAAGGTAGACTGGCATAGAGGGTGTCCTGGGGTGAAAGGTAGACTAGCATAGCGAGTGTCCTGAGGTGAAAGGTAGACTGGCATAGGGAGTGTCCTGGGGTGAAAGGTAGACTTGCAGTGTCCTGAGGTGAAAGTTAGACTGGCATAGAGGGTGTCCTGATGTGAAAGGTAGACTGGCATAGCGAGTGTCCTGGGGTGAAAGGTAGACTGGCAGTGTCCTGAGGTGAAAGGTAGACTGCCATAGAGAGTGTCCTGGGGTGAAAGGTAGACTGGCAGTGTCCTGGGGTGAATGGTAGACTGGCAGTGTCCTGAGGTGAAAGGTAGACTGGCATAAAGGGTGTCCTGGGGTGAAAGGTAGACTGTCATAGAGGGTGTCCTGGGGTGAAAGGTAGACTGGCATAGAGGGTGTCCTGGGGTGAAAGGTAGATTGGCATAGAGAGTGTCCTGGGGTGAAAGGTAGACTGGCATAGAGTGTCCTGAGGTGAAAGGTAGACTGGCATAGAGGGTGTCCTGGGGTGAAAGGTTGACTGGCATAGCGAGTGTCCTGAGGTGAAAGGTAGACTGGCATAGAGGGAATCCTGGGGTGAAAGGTAGACTGGCATAGCGAGTGTCCTGAGGTGAAAGGTAGACTGGCATAGAGTGTCCTGAGGTGAAAGGTAGACTGGCATAGAGTGTCCTGAGGTGAAAGGTAGACTGGCATAGAGGGTGTCCTGGGGTGTAAGGTAGACTGGCATAGAGTGTCCTGAGGTGAAAGGTAGACTGGCATAGAGGATGTCCTGGGGTGAAAGGTAGACTGGCATAGAGGGTGTCCTGGGGTGTAAGGTAGACGGCATAGAGGGTGTCCTGGGGTGTAAGGTAGACTGGCATAGAGGGTGTCCTGGGGTGTAAGGTCATGTTCGCTTGTTATGGAACAACTTTGAGTGAACAAATGTTTTAAAAAAAACGAATTTTAAGCGTCAATGCCTAATGGTTTTTGTCCGTTGATGTTAATCTTTTAAGCTTTTCGTACGTGTAGATATTTTTTTAAAAAACTATAACTATTTCCTTTTGAGCGGGGCTCTCAGCATTAAGTACTTTAGACAAAATAACGAGTGGATTTATGTCACGAGCTAAGTAAGTAGATTATTTAAAAAATTGAAACGTTGAACAAAACTGCAGATAATATCCATTATTTGGACGGCACGATCCACCGGAGACTTACATATAGCAATCAGTCATCAATAACAGATAGAAATGGAAAATACTCGTACATGTAACAGAAAAACTAAAGAAAACTCCTGGCGGCCATTTCGACACATGGACACTCGTCACTAACTAGACCTGGTCACACAGTTCACCCTCTTCCTCCAGCACTCACAATCGGACGAGATCCAAATCCCTGCTACTCGCTCACGCGTGACCCCTATACTTAGCCCTGTCCCCTCCATATTTACCTTCCCCCATACCGAGTCCCACTGAATTCATCCCTCGCCCCGCCAAGCACAACAGACCCTAAGACGCTAAAGCGCTCAGCCACCCGTGACGCCACTACACGTGTTTTCCATTTAGCACTCTCCCTTCAACTCCAACACCCACACTTCTTCCGCTGGCCTCTCCCCATCCCCGCCCAACTCCCTGGATATTTCAGCGCCCTTCGGCCCTGCCGGTCCTCTGCGCCCCCCCCCCCTTTTCGATACAGGAGTCGGCCGGCGCACAATAAGTCCTTTAATCTTGGCCATTTCATCCGCCTTCACCTTATTGCTGGCACACTTTTCCCCTGCCTCCGTGCCTGATTCCAGTGTGTTTCTGTCACTCAGCTAATCAACTCCTAGACCCGGCCAGCTTCAACGCCTTTTACTGAGCGCACCATCGGAGCGTGCGCTCCACTGGGCGAAAAGATTGTGCGGCCAAACTCAAACAACCTTAAGATAGTGCCCCCCAGAATGGCCGCCTCTGGATTTCTTGCTGACAGAATTCTATGGGTCTCAGGTTGACTTGGTATAGACAAAGACTGACATTTAGGAGGCCAGGGCCTAGGCCAGGGCCTCCCATTAGACGCGTTAATGTGTCTTTAAGTTCGGGAAGAGAAAAAACAGAGAGAAAAATCCATTGAAATATGGGCTTCTAAATTTATGGCAATAGCTTTGGTTGAATATTACCAACTGTCTTCTATTAAATTGCTGTAGGTGGTCCACGACCCACTGGTGTAGGTGATCCACGACCCACTGGTGTAGGTGATCCACGTCCCACTGATGTAGGTGATCTACGTCCCACTGGTGTAGGTGATCCACTCCCACTGATGTAGGTGATCCACGTCCCACTGGTGTAGGTGATCCACTCCCACTGATGTATGTGGTCCACGTCCCACTGGTGTAGGTGATCCACGTCCCACTAGTGTAGGTGATCCACGTCCCACGAATTAGGACAAAGACTACACAATAATTTTTTTCTGTTGTCATTCTATGAGCTGCCCTATTTAGACCCCCTTGCTAATATCTATTTGCCCTGATTTTTTAAATGAAACTTTTACCCACGCCAACAATACAAACTATTGTGGTACTCGAGAAACCACTTGCTGATTGATATATAACGATAAGTTATTTCTGGGGATGTGTGTTGAGTATTTAACTGGCTTGTTTCTCATGACGTTCAACGCTCTGACATCTGTTTTAGCACATATAACTACTAACATGACCAATGATCTTATTAGACGCGTCTATATTTGACAGGCCCTTCTGTAATTAAATATGGTGTCACACTGGTCTATCTTAGTCGTGTCTATATTTGACAGGCCCTACATCAAATATGGTGTCACACTTTCTGGTCTCATGCTACAACGTATAAGACACTTAAGTATAAAACGAAATAAAACATTAAAAATTTTTTTAAAAGAGCATTTCTCTCCCTGTACTGTACTAAAACAGGGGTGGGTTGGGAGGAGGGGAGGGGTTTCGACAAAAACGTAAAATTGTTAGTTTGATATCTACTTATTCTTTTGTCCCTAAAGTTTAGAATAGATACTCATACTTTATATTTCAATTTTCAATATAAAACTGGATGAGTGCATTGATGGACGAACGTGTATATAAAACTGGATGAATGCATTGATGGACGAACGTGTATAGTTGACTGAAGAAAGTCGAACTTCATGTTACGTGACACACACACGGTGTGATCAAAGTATTTAAGCCCAGTTCCGTGAAACCTCCCTAATGTCTTGAGTCACTATTGTACGCTTTCTTTGACATTGATCTTAACTAGATGTAAAGTACACTGAGTGTAGGGGATCCCCAAGCTTTTTCGGTCAAATTTTGGGTTGGATTCAGTTTGTGGGGGGTGGTAACACTTTGTAATACGTCTGTTAGATTTTCTAACAGTGTACCTTTTATTTTTATTTTGTTTAGATATCAACTCTAAACGTTTCAAAACAGCTAAACTTTATAAAAATGTAAGAAGTTGCTAAAAAAAATGTTAAGAGTATGTAAATTCACCGCTTTAAAGGTATATTTAATTAATGAAATGTATATATGTATATTTCTTGTAACATTTTTTATTGTTGTGTACATTGAAGATTGTAATTATCGTATTTGTAGGCGTTTCCTTTGAGTTACTCTGAACAATGTCGAGCTGTAACTAGATTTTATGAAGATCAGCTTGAGTTTGGCTGTAACTGTAGGGTCTCATCTGGTTTTTTTTGTTTCAGTTAGTAGATTGCGTTTACGGTTGGATGGTTGCCACTTCAGAAAGAAAACAAAAAAAAAACCGTTAGCAGTTCGGAAATTAGGTCCCGCCCCACCTCACTTCAGGGGCTTGAAACAGGCGGTTCTCTCCCATAGTTGTTCAACTCATGAATGACGCTTCATGCCTCCCAGGCTTTCCCTCGCTTTTCTCCCCCATTACCGGTCCTGTATTTTGTTGTGTGTGCTCAATTAAAATCCCGGCAAATTTTTTGACAAGGCAACTCCGGTACTAACTGTAGCCATCTCCACGTTTGTTGTCGTTACCTCCCTTCGCCATAGTGTTCAATAGCAGTCTGTGAACCGTGCTCAACCGTAGCCGCTTTAGGTCCCTCCTTTTGATGGTGGACTGCTCACCTTTGTTGGAGCCCAGAAGGCTTAGGGCCCAGGTAGGAGAGGACACCGCGGCACTCCCAGGCTTCCGCGTGTCACGTGGCGGGCATTTCTCCGCGCATGGCCGTTGAGCCGTAAAACGTGGGGAGGGGAGGGTGGTCGGGAGTTCTGGAGAAAGCTCCTGCGCTATGGCTGAGTGGATAATTCACTCGGATGTTCTGGCATCGGTGGATGAGTAAGACGGTTGAACCCGGGGGGGGGGGGGTAGGGATGATGTCGGTGGCTGCTGCGCCCGGGCCTTGGTGAGTCATTCAACTGAAAAAAGAAAGGACAGAAGAAAAATATAAGGTGGACAGAAGGGGAGAGATGGTGATGACCTGAAAGTATAATGAATCTTTTAGTTATTGTGTTCGTTGAGCATATTCCCATTTACTTCAACTGAAACTTTTGCACCGACCTTGAATATAATAGAAGCCCCACAAACGACAAACGTATGACAATAAACATTATGTTAAAACAAGGCCACCTGAAGCAGTCCCTACGGGTCCTGGAAACACATTTACACAAAGATGACCCACGCGACCTGACATATCTTCTCGGACAACAGTTGTTTGGTGTAGTTTTTCTTTTTTTTTTTATTCGCCTCACTCTCTACTCTGACCACTTGGGCGCCTCTGCCCTCGAACGATTGAATAGAAATAAAACGTTATCTCCCCCCCCCCCCGTCAGGCTGGTCGACGCTCGGTTAGGGTGTTGCAGGGGGTGGCATAAATTAAACTAAAACCAAAGCTCTTTACCGCTGTAAACCGCCTGGCATTAGAATGCTTGAAATAAATAGCGTGAAGCTGGCACGGTGAGAGCATGGGATTAAGGCCGCGGTTATCCCATTTACCGGGCTCCGAGGGCGAGGCTGAGTGGTTTATCGATCGGCGACGTGTCGTCTTTAGACTGGCTAGCAGCAGCAGCACCTCGTCCCGGCACTTCGCCAGCAGCACAGCAGCGACAGCAGCAACAACACATCACCAGAAGCACAGCAGCAACAACACATCGCCAGAAGCACAGCAGCAACAACACATCACCAGAAGCACAGCAGCAACAACACATCACCAGAAGCACAGCAGCAACAACACATCGCCAGAAGCACAGCAGCAACAACACATCGCCAGAAGCACAGCAGCAGTAACAACACATTGCCGGCAGCACAGCAACCGTAACAACACATTGCCGGCAGCACAGCAACAGTAACAACACATCACCAACAGCAAATCAGTCAAGGCACATCGCTCACAGCATGCCACCCTCAACACACAATGCACCAACTACTACTTGCATACTACATCATCTTTAAAATGACTTCTTTGGTAGGACTTCTTCCAGATTTCATCATCTTTCGTAGTACTTCTTTGGCAGGACTTCTTTTATACTACATCATCTTTCGTAGGACTTCTTCCATACTACATCATCTTTCGTAGGACTTCCTTGGTAGGACTTCTTCCATACTACATCATCTTTCGTAGGATTTCTTTTGTGTTCCCAAATACACTAATTAATTTTGTTTTGTCCACGTTACACCACCCACCATACGACTAGCCCCACAGCACATCTGCTATAGTGCGTCAGTCGCTGTGCATATTTGCCGAAACGAAACTCATCTCCTATAAAAGCGCTTTTTACATACAATATGCACACCACAGGTCAAATTTTCATATACACCTCACACTCGCAATTTAAAGAAAAAGGCTTGTCTTCAACTTGCAACAAAAATAGATTTCTATCTCTTAAAGTATCAAATGTATTAATGTTTTAGTAAATTATTACTTGTATTAGGTACATTCAGGTTTGTTATGTGATGGATCAGACGATTGCTTCAACTATTTTTATATGAAGCAGCACACGGGTGGCACAGCTATTCTACAACACAACTATTCTAGGTCACACCCACTCTACAACACAACTATTCTAGGTCACACCCACTCTACTGCAAACGACTGAAACGGACTGTTCCAAAATATTTTAAAATTAATTTACAAAATAAAATGTTTATTGTTTCATAACGCTGAAATAAATTAGCCCGACAGTCTCTCATTTTTACTCAACGAACTTGTCGGCAAAATGTAGGTCATGATTATCTTATATCTTATCTTAGATATACAGACGCTCCTTCTATGCAGAAGATAATTGCGAGATGATCTGTTGGCAAGTGATGCAGCAGTCACAGGCCAGGGCTATAAGGGTTCCACGCATTACCCAGCCGCCTAACTATTGTCTAGTTAGGTACCCATTGAGAGCTGGGTGACACGGGGACTCCTCTGGCCCGTGAACAAATCCTCGCCTTCGCGTGCATTCAAACTCGTGACAATCGGTACGCCAGTCGAGTTCGCTACCACTCGACCACCGCGTCCCACGCGATTAATAAGGATATCGGGGGTGCATTATTCTTACTAACATCTAGTTGTCGGTCTGTGTATGTCGAGGTGGGGAGGGTGAAAGGGGGCCTGCAGCTAATGTAACACTAACTCCGCTGGTCATCATCTAGTAGCGGCCAGACTACCTCTGCTCATCCTCGCGTGACCAGGCATCCATCCTATTGGAGAGACATAAAGCCGGAGTGGTAGTCGTACGTTTCCCATCACCAGATGGCGCTAAGTTCTGGCTGATTGCCTCAAACATCCGAGGCTTTACCTGGGAACTGTGCTCCCAAATGCCATAAAGGGTTTTCATGTCAAAACAGTTGAACATCGATATCAAGAGACGAAGAATGGCATTTTTCTTTTACTATCGCAATAACTGAAGTTACTGGCCTTTGCCTGTTTTTCTAGACGTGTAGCTTTGCCTGTCAATCAAAGAGACCAGTGGCCTGTCAATGACTCAATCCCTTTCAATGGTTCTCTAAATGAAAACAAATGTTTGACCCTTCAGCCATGTTGACCCGTGGTCTGGAAAACAGGGCGCCTTGATAAACCCCTTGATAAAACCCCTTCAGAACTTCACAGCTGATTTACTACGTCATTTTGTTTTGTGTGTGTGTGTGGGGGGGACTTCCATAATGACCAATCCTTGTTTTAGTAACACTTTTTCAGTGATGAGCTGTTGCTATTTAATCAGAACATTTAAAAATGGGGCTTGCATTTCAGGTCCATGGAAAATCCTTGTATTTGGAGTTTTGTGAAATGGTTTAAAGAGTTGGGTAAAAATCTACGTACGCGTGAGAGTTGTTTTTCCAAAGTGATTATTGCCGTATCTTCGTGTGGCTGTTTGACGTGTGGCCGTTACTTTGTTTACGTTTGTGACGTTTATCTGGGTATTAGGTTATTTATTTGTATTGTGACGTTTATGTGGGAATGAGGTTATTTGTTTGTATTGTGACGTTTAGGCGGGTATGACGTATGTTTGTACTATGACGTTTAGGTGGGTATGCCGGTATGCTGTTTGTATTGTGACGTTAAGGTGGGTATGACGGTATGTTTGTATTGTGACGTTTAGGTGGGTATGACGGTATGCTGTTTGTATTGTGACGTTTAGGCGGGTATGACGTATGTTTGTACTATGACGTTTAGGTGGGTATGCCGGTATGCTGTTTGTATTGTGACGTTTAGGTGGGTATGACGGTATGTTTGTATTGTGACGTTTAGGTGGGTATGACGGTATGTTTGTATTGTGACATTTAGGTGGGTATGACGGCATGTTTGTACTGTGACGTTTAGGTGGGTATGACGGTATGTTTGTATTGTGACGTTAAGGTGGGTATACGGTATGTTTGTATTGTGACGTTTAGGTGGGTATGACGGTATGTTTGTATTGTGACGTTTAGGTGGGTATGACGGTATGTTTGTATTGTGACGTTTAGGTGGGTATGCTGTATGCTGTTTGTATTGTGACATTTAGGTGGGTATGACGTATGTTTGTACTGTAACGTTTAGGTGGTATGACGGTATGTTTGTATTGAACACATTAACCAATGTAGTGAGTACCTTCTCTGCTTGTACAATATTTATTGGAATCTGTGTATATATAATTCACGAGGACAAAAATAAGACGTGTGCAAATAAGCATGACCAATTCCTTTGCTAGGGTCGACTAATCATTTTTTGTGGTTGGTAAGCGATTGCGGTGCAGGGTGGGGCGAGGGGGGGTAACAAAAACCGCAGTGCGTGCGTCTCGAGACCAAGGATGCGTCGGTGGGCTCTCCCTCCTCGACTTTCACTTGCGTTGTTTTCATTTCGTCGTGTCGTTTTGTGTCCGTTCTTCCCCCCCACCCCGTTCTTTGCACTATCTATGAGCAAGTCTGGGGCGTATGCCACGCCGCGGGTCGTATCTAGTTGTTATATATCACCGCGGTCTCGACCAGTTTATGACCAAACACATACAGAGATGAACGAACGAGTGTCCACATTCAAAACATCTCACATGCTTGGTGGACTGGCTCAGTTCATTAGGAACAAGGAACCGATGATGTATGATTGTCATAACTGTTATTTCTATCTGGTAACTTTTAATACTGTTTAGCGCCTCAAATATTTCATTCCCTACTCTCTGCAACGCCCCCCCCCCCCCCGCCACTCCCTGAATTTGAATAAATCATTGTACATGTAATTTGCTATAACGACCCCTTAGACATCAACAGCCAGAATCATCCACATTCAGTAGCGGTGTTGTTGGAAACAGTAGACTCCAGGTGAAGGCCGGCCAGAAAGTCCACGCTACCCGAAGACGTCTCCAGAGTGTATATATAGAAGCGCGCGTGCCCCATCCTAATTGAATCTTAAAAGAGGGACTCTGCTTCTAATGCGTGACGGGGCAACTGTGGCGGAGTCAGTGGCGCGTGACACCGAGTCCTTATTTCCACTCACGGCATAAGGGTCGTGCCTCTGCCCGTCCGCGTTCAGAACGTCTTGACACGGTTGGTAGGGGGGGGGGGGCATTATCGGTAAATAGAGGTAATGTGACGTCTACATGCCTGACCCGGCCATTAGAGCGCACTCGCCCTGCTAATAGGCGCCACCTCGCCTCCTTTAATAGGGGCAACGATGAAAGCCTGTCCGTGCACGGCAGCAATCTGTGGAGTCACGCCCCGAAGACTTGTCTCAATGGGAGCATCGTCCAAACAGTCACGGTACTCACACACGTCGAGCTGTCACCAGGCCTCAGAGACGAAGTGAAATCTTGTTACTTGTTTGTGTGTGTTTGGGGTAAGGGGTGGGGTGGGGGTAACACGACATCACACAACGGCTTGGATGACATTTATCGGGTCTTGTTATACTTATTAGTTTACTGGTTGCGATGTATCACCCAGCTAAACAGTTCTGCTTGCCTGGCCACGGTGGCGCGGCCGTATTTCGTGACGCAGTGATGATTGAGACGAGCTCACAAAGTCATCCACGCGCAGGTCATGTGCTAAACCTAAACACATATTCTTATGATCTGAGATCTAACGCCTTGGCTAATACATGGGCAACCTGCTCCAGCAGTGCCATACAAAATTGTCTTCACGTGGGCCTCCCTTACCTCCCCGGCTATATCTAGCGCAGGACACGACGTCAGTAGGTGCGTGACCGTCTCAGAGACTTGGCTGCAATGACGGCAGTTCGAGTCCCTGTTGTGGTCTAGCCTGTTAAAGTAAGAGTTGGTAGGGCAATTTGGGTCACTAAACTCGGGTCTCTTCGGTTTAGACCCCACCACTGGTCTGATCTGCTCGGCCTGGGCATGTTGGCGAATATCCCCCTAGCCGTCGTATTATCTTCCCACTCCTGGTACCACATTTCCCTGAAGTGGTCCATTAGCCAGGTCTTTCTCCCGAGATAAGTAACTGGGACATCCGGTTGGGGTTGGGCTGCTCCAGCTTTTGCCAGGGAGTCTGCTTTTTCATTGCCTGCCACATTCACGTGGCCTGGGATCCACTGCACTGTCACCTTACCACCAAGTCTCTCGAGTTTACCCACGTCTTCCAAGATGACATCGTCTAAGTGGGTGCTACGTTTCTCGGACAGCAAGACCTCGAGCGCTGATCTCGAGTCACAGAACAAGACCGTGTCAAAACCTACTAATACTAACTTGCAGTGTTTGGTGCACACTTTCCAGGGCCCTGTGTATTGCTTCAAGCTCCTCGTCGTAATTCGAGCCAATGGCCCACAGGGCCCTGAAAGTTCCTCTTTCGGTGGCCCCCCTACTGGGTATAGGATGAGCGCACCATATCCTGCAGTTCTATCTCTCCGGTTGGCAAACCCATCCGTGACAACTTTCACCGGGGTTCCCGCAAACCCTTCAATTTTCTCAAGGGCTGCCGCTCTCTGCACATGTCCAGGGCCGCGTTTCGTCACTGCCGTGTCAGCCAAAGACAAATGTATATTGGGACGTGTAGCTTCCGCATAGGGCGGTTTAATTGGGACGCTAATTAATGGTTCTCTGTCTGTTTCGTGGAGGTTGGACAGTCCTATCAAGCTCTAGTTCTTGATGCATGAACGAGGACAGAAACGATTATTGTCTTGGCAATTTGCGGCGGTTTTTTATTCGGTTTGTTTTTGTTTGCTTTTTTGTGTTTGTGTGTGTAGTAAATGTTGAGCTCCATGTTTTACTGGCACTGTGATTAAAATACTGGCACATGTCTGACTGTGGTCAAGATGTATAATAGCATTACATCCAACTCTGTTGTTTAGTTTGTGTAGTCTGACTGTGACAAGATGTATAATAGCATTACATCCAACTCTGTTTAGTTTGTGTAGTCTGACTGTGACAAGATGTATAATAGCATTACATCCAACTCTGTTGTTTAGATTGTGTAGTCTGACTGTTGACTTCTCATCTATTCCTCTGGTTTGATAATGAAGGAGATTTTTTTTTTTAATGTTCAGTTGAAAAACAAAGTTAGCGCTAACATTTGTAATATGCACCCCCACCCCACCCCCACACACTTTTTAAACCCTTTTTATCACACCTCTTTTACTCAGCCTCAATATTTTTTCTTGACCAATCCGGGGACTGAAGTATGCCACAGTGAGTTATCAATTTTGAAAAGGAAACATCAGAGAAACATAACTTTAATTGGACATCCTTCTTATGGGTCAATGGAGTTTTTTTTTTTAATCTAAAAAATTGTTAAGGTTAACATAATGAATGAAGATCTGCCGAATATCAGACCTTGCTCGTGTGTCCTGTTGCCATTCGATCATCGAACTCCACCCATCCACCCACCCACCCCCTCTTTTTTCTTATTTGTGGTCGTGTACAAGGTCATCAATCAATCATAGTCTAACATCCCTTTACGTTCTCCCAATTGGCTTTCTCAACCCTACCCCCACCTCCCGTACTAATTGTAAATAGAGGGATGGTATCGAACATTTCACTGTACCATCAGTCATTTTACCATCCCGCCATCTCCCCTCATTATGAAAACAGAATTTCTTAACGTATCTTTTTATGTATTTTTTTTAACCCAGTACCTTATCCTTTTGGTGAGCTCGAGTGTGGTCTTAGCCAAATATGACGTTTTCAGAATCCTGTTATTGGCTGCCTTTATGTCTCGTCATATTATGGTCGATGGTGGATGCGGACAAACTTGACAGCGCCAGAACTGCGGAAAAATACATTCCTGTGTGGCGAGTCATTTTGTTGAGGTTCGTCCCTGTGTGGCGAGTCATTTTGTTGAGGCTCGTCCCTGTGTGGTGATTCATTTTGTTGAGGTTCGACCCTGTGCGGCGAGTCATTTTGTTGAGGTTCGCCCCTGTGCGGCGAGTCATTTTGTTGAGGTTCGTCCCTGTGCGGCGAGTCATTTTGTTGAGGTTCGTCCCTGTGTGGCGAGTCATTTTGTTGAGGTTCGCCCCTGTGTGGCGAGTCATTTTGTTGAGGTTCGCCTCTGTGCGGCGAGTCATTTTGTTGAGGTTCGTCCCTGTGTGGCGAGTCATTTTGTTGAGGTTCTCGCTGTGTGGCGAGTCATTTTGTTGAGGTTCGTCCCTGTGTGGCGAGTCATTTTGTTGAGGTTCTTCCCTGTGTGGCGAGTCATTTTGTTGAGGTTCGTCCCCGTGTGGTGAGTCATTTTGTTGAGGTTCGTCCCTGTGTGGTGAGTCATTTTGTTGAGGCTCGTCCCTGTGTGGTGAGTCATTTTGTTGAGTTTCGCCCCTGTGTGGTGAGTCATTTTGTTGAGGTTCGCCCCTGTGTGGCGAGTCATTTTGTTGATTTTCGCCCCTGTGTGGTGAGTCATTTTGTTGAGGCTCGCCCCTGTGTGGTGAGTCATTTTGTTGAGGCTCGTCCCTGTGTGGTGAGTCATTTTGTTGATTTTCGCCCCTGTGTGGTGAGTCATTTTGTTGAGGTTCGTCCCTGTGTGGTGAGTCATTTTGTTGAGGCTCGTCCCTGTGTGGTGAGTCATTTTGTTGAGGTTCGTCCCTGTGTGGTGAGTCATTTTTTTTGAGGTTCGTCCCTGTGTGGTGAGTCATTTTGTTGAGGCTCTCGCTGCAGGAATCGTAAAAGCCGTGGGCTCGATCCTCCAAAAGAATGACACATATAAGATATATCCGGGCTATACAGTTTGATCAATGTCATTAAGATTTTAATTAAAGAAATTCCGGGTATTCTGTGAGGACTTTCCTCAAAAGATGGTAGTTAATTCTACGCTATCGGACTTAACTGCGGGTCTAAAACATGTTCAATTTTTGGCTGGAAATATATGTTTAAAAATAAACTGGTAAGGTACGGCAATGAGATTGGACCTTTAGCGTTCTTAATGACAAATCTATTCCTAGTTTTAACGAGGTCAGTCCTTCTATTGGGTACCCTTCTAGCCAATCTATTTCAAACACCTTCTTCCTTCCAGCGGAGACTTTCCGTCCCATCGTCCAGTTCTCATTTAATCTCTTCCTTATCTCGTGTAATACGACACCTGGCCGTGATCACAGGAACAAACACACTCGACCACAAACACGATCTGCGGAAATACCACACCATCACCCCCCCCCCCCCCCGCCCAGCGATAGCATCTCTCAGATAAAGCTCATCTCTTCCCCATCTATCTCCGCTGTCGAGATTCCAGAAACACAGCGGCCATTTTGAGCGCTTGACGCGAAGCCGTGAAGAATGGACGCGCTTACTGGACCGTGACTGTAAACGTGGCCCCAGATACTCGGGGCCCCTTTTCCTTAACGTTTCCACGTTGACGACTTCAGAACCATGAGGGCGCCTTCTTTTCAACTATGTCAGCGTGGCGTCAGATTATTAGGGCGCCCTATACAACAAAGTGTACTCATGGCGTCAAATCTTTAGGGTGCTCAACACATGAACATGTACCCATGGCGTCAGATTATTAGGGCGCCCATTACAACAAAGTGTACTCATGGCCTCATATCTTTAGGGTTCTCAACACATTAACATGTACCCATGGCGTCAGATTATTAGGGCGCCCAATACAACAATTGAGGAAGAGATTGTTCAAAAGCGGTGGATGTGGATCGGTCATACACTAAGGAAACCTGCTTTTAATATAACAAGGCAAGCCCTGAAATGGAATCCACAGGGTAAACGGAAAAGAGGCCGTCCAAGAAACACCTGGCGCCGAAAATTGGAGGCAGACATCAAGAGAATTGGCCATGAATGGAAGATCGTGGAGAAAATGGCCCAGGATAGAGATGCCTGGATGTCTCTTGTAGGTGGCCTATGTCCTTGGAGGAAGGGCAGACGTCGACGATGATCGGTGGATGTCCTTCATGGACGAGAAGGCCCAACAACAACAATACAACAAAGTGTACCCATGGCGTCAGACCTTTAAGGCGCCCTCTCTTTAAAGTTATAAGTGTGTTCCAATGTTCGCGCTAAGGTTCGCAAATCCGTTTGCGAAAGAGACATGTGCGCCATTTTTTTTCATGTTTGTACATCGCACAACACATGTATATCAAATTTGCTACGCGATAAATCTAAACTTCTGCGTGGCTTCGGTCAGATGTCTGCGCAGCTTAAATGGAACATTGATGTGTTCCTTTAGTGCATTAAGGACACAACGCTCTGGGACTATGTTACTACCTGGACCACTCGGGTTATTAAAAGATGGAAAGGGTAAATTATCGCTCGACCTGATGATGCCTCTCTGCTCGTCATTAGGGTACCTTGGACCGAGGCACATTAAGACGCGAGCTCGCATTGAGAAACACGCGCAATCAGTCTACATTGTCCCTCTCCCACCCCCACCTACCCCGCCAAGAGTCCCCCAGTAAGAATCTCATTAGTGGTATGACCATAGTGAGTCCACCAGTACCGTGTTGTTCCCATTCTAGCCAGCATAATTCAGCAGGCTGTCGACCATCTAATCACGCCTCATTACTCTTTAGTAAATCAGCGTCCTGTACTGTCAGACTCATTTCTTGGAACCCCTCCTCCCCTCCCTACCCGCCACTCCACAACCGGGTACTTATTGTTCACGTGTCCTTGGGCACAAAAACTGTCATGCGTAACGGGTTGTATCACTGACGTCATCGTACACCAATTCCTCCCCCAACCCTCCTTAGCCCTGGCCACAATAATGATGATGAGTTTTCCTATATCAAATTATGGGTCTTCTATGTGAAATATCTGTGTGTGTGTGTGGGGGGGGGGGGGTGTAGGTGGGCATGCAACGTGTTTCTTGTTTGACGTTATATCGCCAGAGCCCCGATTCATTGGCACGAGATTTAGCCACCCTGTCACGGCCTGGTTCCTTCTATTGGTTCGACCACACGAGACAAGGCTGTAACTCTACAACCTAAATCTGAGAGGACAAAAGTTAGGGACGTCCTCCTTCTACAACATCTATAGGGAAACTCCCCGGCTCGACTACAAAAACAATCACTACGTCATAATCCCCCAACATCGCGTCATAATAAAAGTGCGTTCAATATAATTAGCACGCAGCGTGCAACAAACTGGCGTAAACATTACTAATGCGCAAATTCCCATTAACCCCATTTTAACGTCGATGCACACCATGACAGTTTTTTTTTTACTATCAGTTTGTATTACATTTTTTACAAACTTATTTCTTTTATAAAAGTCTTACCTTGAGTTCAAGGTCTACCAGAACTAGTTGGCTCTAACATTTGAGGTTTGTGGTCAAGTTTACAGGGGGGGGGG
>MUZC01003935.1:278271-304367 GCA_002072015.1 Radix auricularia | reverse complement strand
GGAGAAGTCTGCCGAGTGGGTACTTGGAGAAGTCTGCCGAGTGGGTACTTGGAGAAGTCTGCCGAGTGGGTACTTGGAGAAGTCTGCCGAGTGGGTACTAGGAGAAGTCTGCCGAGTGGGTACTTGGAGAAGTCTGCCGAGTGGGTACTTGGAGAAGTCTGCCGAGTGGGTACTGGGAGAAGTCTGCCGAGTGGGTACTAGGAGAAGTCTGCCGAGTGGGTACTGGGAGAAGTCTGCCGAGTGGGTACTGGGAGAAGTCTGCCGAGTTGGTACCAGGAGAAGTCTGCCGAGTTGGTACCGGGAGAAGTCTGCCGAGTTGGTACCGGGAGAAGTCTGCCGAGTTGGTACTGGGAGAAGTCTGCCAAGTTGGAACCGGGAGAAGTCTGCCGAGTTGGTACTGGGAGAAGTCTGCCGAATGGGTACCGGGAGAAGTCTATCATTCCTAAGGTCAAGGTAGTGTGATACCACTTGACTAATGTTACTCACCAACTTCACTGTGACGTGCTGCTATATTTACTACTAACAAACAGTAAAGCAGGAGAATCATAGAGCGCCAAAAGTTCATGACACCAAGACGCATCAAACCAATGAAATGTTTCAGTTAACTTTCAATGTGTTATACAATAAAGGTTATGGCGCCCTCTTTGCCTCTGTAATGTGAAGGGCGGAGGAAAAAAAACCAACAACACAAAAAAGTATGAAGTAGTTACGATTTAAATACAGTTTAGATTTTTTATGAATGTCACAATTTATTATATTTAAGGTTTTATGAATATTTCCGATTTGTAAAGGGTTCTCGTTTAGCAATAGTTCTTATTTATCTTTAGGAATTGGATGTGTTATAAACTTATAATCGAAATACGTTTGTTTTGATAGCCTCTTAAATTTTTACCTTTTGATTGTGAGTTTAGGGGTGGGGGGCTGGAAATAATACGCAGATGGATTACAAATACACCCCGACAAAATACAAATGGTACAAATGAAATCTTGACTTTTTACGTGTGAGCATGAGAAGTGGGGGGGGGGGCGCTATTTAGCGTAATATTTATAATAGATACGCCCCGCGGTGTGCCATGTAACATTGGCCACAGACTTGCTCATGGAATGTGCAAAGAAAAGGGGAGGGGTGAACGTACACAAACTAAAGCGCGAAGAAATCAAAACAACGCGAGTGAATGTCGGTGGGGTGGGGGTGGTAGGAACCACCGACGCATTATTGGTCTCCAGACACTCGCACTCTAGCGAGGGTCAGACATGTTCGCAAAAAGGCGGAAAGAACGGGCACAAACACACATTTTTAAACATTAATAAATCATGTTTTCACTGGGGCTTAAACTTAAACCCAGTTCCTTCCACGGGCAAGGCGGACGTGATAACCGCTACACTACGAATCACATGTTATTCTGACGAAGGAACAACGCAAGAACCATTGTTTGTCTCGAGTTCACCTCTGCTTGCCAACTATAAACTGATTGGTCGACCCCAGTGAGGGTCATTCGTCATGCTTATTTGCATATTTTCGCTTTGCTGAATTATATAGATAGATAGTTAGATAGATCGATTATTATTAGAAAAGTTGTTGTGTGTTGGGTTTTTATAAAGTTGTATGTCATAAGGTGAGACCATTAAAATTTGCTATTGAGATTACGGCTCAAATGAACTTTCATCTATTTTTTAATTGTAATTTTATTCATTTATTTCCAAATTTAACACTTTTATGTGGACGTTCGAAAACAGTTATTTTGGAGCAGTAATTTGGTGCGCTGCTTTCTAAAATTAGTAGCGTCACGGCTGGGCTTCAGTTCCCAAAGTTAGTGGTGGGGTGTGGCCGGAGGGGGGTGTCCTCTTTGTTTCACCAGATGCCAGGGATGCTGAATACCAAACAAAATAAGAATGCAGGACTAAACACAAACCATAGAAAAGCGTAGGACGCAATAATCTTCAGTATGGAATGAACGTCTGTAACAGATAAGATAAGATAAATGTTTATATGGATCTATGTTTTTTATGTAATGTTGTTTGTTCGTTGTTGTTGTTATTTTTACTTTATTTTAAATGTGAAAATATCTAAGAACAAAAAATGTCAAAAAAGTTTATAGATATAGACCATTGGAAACTTAGCATCGAAAGTTTGTTTTTTCAGTCATGCAATTATAATGACGTCACTAGGAGTCACAGACTTAGGCCAATGATTCTACGGTGTACAGAATATCTATAGCTTGTAGAGTAGCACTAGATGTAGAACTTAAAAGTACGTTCTAGTTATTTTCCCATCATTCTTGCCTTTAAACTGTTTCTATCCTTTTTTATTTCCTTATGTCATACAGAATTGGAGTGCGATAAAGCTTTCAAATTAAAAAAAAAAACACAAATAATTGACAACGAATTGAGTGATCAAAACAATAAATGTAAAGCGTTATTATTGGAAAGAGAAAGATTTACACGGTCCTGAGATGTCTTCATCATTACCAATAATTAGGGCTGTTCCGGATTCAAATTTTTTGAGTCCGACTTGGCCAGATTTATGAAGTGAAATCCGGCCGGAAACGGATTTGTGGATATATATATATAAAGTTAAAGCTCTACCAGATTTGGCCTGAATTATGAAATGAAATCCTTCCGAAGCTGGATTTGTAAAATTGGCCGAATTAGGGTGTCAAAATCCGTTACACTCATACAAATAACGGAACAGAATTCGTTAAAGTGTTTCTTGTAGTATTTCTATTCTTTTGTATGTGTGGTTTTTTTAAAAAGTTATTTTTCAAAAGTTTCTTTGACATTGTTACTCTTACTCTTACAACAAACTATTTCAGAACACCGATCACTGAATGAAGACCTACAGAATACACTTCAGGACGGGGGAAGGTTTCTGAATTCTTCCAGTGTCATCCTTTGTTAAAATACCAAGTTTTAAATACTTCCTGTGCCCCATACTTGGTCATATTACCAGACTGTAACTTGTCTCTGACTTGGTCATAATACCAGACTGTAACTTGCCTCTGACTTGGTCATAATACCAGACTGTAACTTGTCTCTGACTTGGTCATAATACCAGACTGTAACTTGTGCTCTGACTTGGTCATAATACCAGACTGTAACTTGCCTCTGACTTGGTCATAATACCAGACTGTAACTTGTCTCTGACTTGGTCATAATACCAGACTGTAACTTGTCTCTGACTTGGTCAGAATACCAGACTGTAGCTTGTGCTCTGACTTGGTCATAATACCAGACTGTAGCTTGTGCTCTGACTTGGTCAGAATACCAGACTGTAGCTTGTGCTCTGACTACCGCCAGTGCCTCATCTCGGGCCTCTGATCACGTTTAATTAAAAGCCGTCAGGTCGACACCCTATTTTTATCCCTCCCGACACCTCCCCCAAGCCACATGTGGCCGCCCCTCCCCCACCACCAGCACCCCATCAACACCACACTCCCAGGTCCGACCATTAAACATGATCTCGCCATCTCAGCTCGTTACACGTTCTAAAACTTCACATCAACTTCCAGCAATCAAGAACGGTAATCGATGCGAGAAAAGCCTTGATTGGATTACTCCACTTGGCTCTTCCACAACCCCATGTCCTCCTCGTAGAATCCCCCTCCCCGCCGCCCCATGTCTCCCACGGGCGTTGCACCATTTTGCACCCCACCTAATTGCGGGTCTACCCACCTGACATACACCATTCGTCGGTTGATTGGAAGTTTGGTCCGGGGAAAACGACTGGGTAATTACACGTGCCTGTCGCGCGCTAAACACGGACCACTCACTCAGGGGTAATCGCGGGAACTGTTCATCTGATTAAACCTCATGCTCTGATGCTCCCCCTGTTCCTCCCGTTGTCCGCCCCTTACCTAATTCCTCCCAACCGCAATGACCAAGTCAAGGTAACAACGGAATCCCCTTCTTCAATCCTTCACGAACTCTCCAGTGATATCAATAGATGACTTCAACAGAGTTGAGCTAAATTGACATCCATGTCTTCTGTAAGATTTCTACAACACAGCCAGTGTCTTCAGCAGTTATTTGTTGATAGAAATAAGAAACTTTAAGTTCTTGATGTATATATTTTTTTTTAAAAAAATAGTTTCTGAGGTAATGTTATTTCTCAAGTGATATTTTCATATATTTTTCTCCGAAAAAAATTATTATTATTATTATTTTTTTAAAATATATTAACAACTACTATTATTGCTTGACTTGAATAGAGTTCAGCAGATAATGAAAGATTCAATAAGTTTCCAACCGTAACATAGTTTACTTGTGGACACATATTATTGTTTGTTTGTTTGATCAATTTTATGTTTGTCCACATAAAAGTGTTAAATTTGTAAATAAATGAATAAAATTAAAATTAAAAAATAGATGAAAGTTCTGTATTACATTTTTTTTATTATGATGTACATTTTTTCAAAATTAATAGATTTCAGCTGAAATATATTTCTTTTGAAAACTTCCGTCATTTATGACGAGTGATACACTAGTATATTTATATATAGATACTAGATCAAGCAAGACACCCGCACCAAGCAGCACTATGCGCATCGCACCGAGACACACTACATAGAAGGAAAGGAGGTAAAGCTTCAAATAAACTACCATGATGCGCACTGCGTGAATTTTAGGTCCGTTCGTTTCCCCCTTTCTTTTCATGATCTATGAACAATTCTACAACGATTCTAAGCCACTGGGTCTCATCCAGAGGCGTCACTAGGGTTGGTGTCACCCGGGGCGGTAGCTCATGGTGTCACCCGGGGCGGTAGCTCATGGTGTCACCCCCTCATGATTTAACCCATAGAACTCCTCTGAGTTTTCCAGTTCCAAATAATCGGAATATATAGAGTTTTACAGTCTGGTGTCACCCCCTGATGGTGTCACCCGGGGCGGCCCGCCCCCACCGCACCCCCCTAGCGACACCACTGGTCTCATCTCGTTAACGCACTTTCCCTTGGAAAAATTCCGTTTATGTATTCGAAACGTCTGTCAAGCTTGATCCTGCACTTCCTCCTGAACCATACCAGATAGAGGGTTCGGGTCTTTTGCAAATATGCTAAGGAGGTCCCAGTGATGTTCAACGGCCAAGAAAAAATTGCGAAAATGTTTACTGGATTTCCTGGAAAATCAACCCAAAACAACCCACAAAAATATCAGTAGTTTGTCAATTTCTCACCAACCATAACACCTATCGGGTTGAAATAAACGTCTAACAGAAGCTAATAATATTTAGAACAATGTTGGAGAAGGAATTTCCGAAAATTGTATCTTCGTTCGACTCCCGTAATTTTACGAGCAATTTTTTGTTAAGTTTCAGAATTATTGATTTTAAATTACTTTTAATTTCATCTAGAATGATAGTTAATGGGTTTACCCGCTGTGTGAAAGCTTATGTTAGATTGTTGCGTGGTCCGCATTATATTGACACATTCTTGGTGTGATGTAGTGTGAGGGGATATGACGTCATATTGTTTTTACTTTCAGAATTACTCATTTGAATAGACTTTTAATGTCATCTAGAATGATTTCCATTGAATAAAAAATCGGAAAATTCTTTTTTTGGAAATTGCGTTTTAGTTTAAATACTCATTCGATTTTTTATTACTTGTTTACTTTAAGCTTTCACATTTTCACAGAACAACGATTTACTTGAGTGGAGGGATGATTCGTGGATGGGAGAAATGAACCAACATCATCTCTACTAACAAAAACCACGATAATCTTCATACGTAACGTCAAGGGTAGATTACTCTTGGTTCTTACTTCACTCGAGTTTAGTTGGTGAAACAATAGGCTATATCCCCCCCCCGTCCCTATTCCACTCACCATCCATTGTCTTCTTTCATTAATCCACCGACTCACGCTGCCAACCGGAGACTCAGAAACCGACAGCAAACTTCAGACAAAAACCGAAGAGTTTACACAAAGTACAATGCACTCGATGACTTTGGGCTTGTGCTGGAGCCGTATGTTTAGACACAGGAAACCTCACACTTCCAATCTTTAATTGCTACCCACAAGATCCAACACCCAACTTCAAGTAACTTATACTTAAAGAAAAAAATCATACGCCGTGTTCTTCTCAAGAGCTGAGCACACATCTTCAACACAGAACTTTCTCTTTAACGCGTCATTGGTCTCAAACACTTATCACTTAATGCACACAAAAATTACTCTCTTTAATCAACCCGCCTCCCCCCCCCCCCCCCCACACACACAATGCCTTCTATCAAGAAATAATCAACAATCAATTAGACGCCCGAGTTCAATACAATTTCAATCGTCACATTGTTCATCTTGCTCTTGGAAAATGCTTAGGAAAAGGGGGGGGGAATGATAATAATAATATTCCCCTACAGTCCAAGGGCTTTCATTTTCGTCATTGTCTCCACGCTTGAGTGATTCCGCTGGAGTTCAGCTCAAAGTGGTGCTCATGGTAGGAGCTTATGGTTTACGTCCATTGTGTGTGATGCGGTGTCGTCCACACTCGTCACCCCGTCCACTGGGCCACGATAACAACGGGCCCATGACAAGCCCACGTTAACAACGGGCCCAAGACAAGCCTTGTTGTTTCAATAAATTCTTCACAAGATCAATGCAGATCGCGGAAGCACTCAAAAACCGTAGCGCCATTTTCTGCTCTCGCGCGAAATGAGAAGAGAGAAAGGAAAGGCTAAAAAACAGGAAGCCGGAAGTTATGGCCGTAGCTAGCGAGAAATGCTAATCTTGACGGTCACATCCGGTGTCCCTTGTGTTGGAGGTGTCGTTAGGGGATGCGACTCTCGGACCGGTGGGTGCCAGCTGTCAGTGGGACAATTTATGACCCGGTGCCACGTAACACCGGGAACACAAGACTTATGTTGTAAATTAGACTGGGAAATATGTCTAAGACAAAGCGAACGAAAGCATTCGGTGTGTCGAGAGTATTGTAACTTGTTACACAGTCACGTGACAATTAAAAATGGCGGTCAGAGTCACACGAGGTAATTGCATACTTAATGATGATGGATGTTCGTATTGAAACTTTAAAAAAAAAAAACAAATAAAAAATCAGTGGTTTCATCTTTAAGATAACTTTCCAAACGATTGTATGCCATAAAACTAACTGCCAACGTTTGTCTTTCCCAAAGTATTTCAAACAGTAAATGCGATCAAAATAAAAGCCTCGATATCGATGTGTATTTACAAAATAGAAATTCTGCCTCGTTGTGACATAACCATAAACATAATAAGGACATTTGTGCAGGTCTCTTTTGGGGTTGGGTGTAAGGTAGCAACTCAATGAATTTCTGAAAAAGATTTTTTTTGAAATGGCTTATAAAAAAAGTGTATATTTTGGAATAGGAACGAGTTCGTTTTAAGACTTGGTACAAATAAATGATCTTTCTTTTTTCGTCCAAATCGAGAGTTCACGGGGGTGGGGGGGGGGGAATCCATCAAGACATTTCATTCAATAAGAAAACAGATACATTAGAAATGTCTCAGAAAGATTTACAAGAAAATTGGTGAATATTGACAACTGACAAGAGCAACATCATTAGTAAAATTACAAAACTTAGAGAAACACTAGAGGATTTAAAAATAAAAACATAAAAAACAACAACAAAGTATCAATAATACAAAAAGCACTAAATCCTAACTTAAGATACAAATTATCGTCTGGGACGCTCTATATAATAGAAGATTATTAGGTATTTAAACAAACAAAAGAAAAAAAAAATATATTTTTTTTTTACATTTGTACTATTAATTAATTTATTTTGATGGTGGTAATTTAACATTAACCATCCATCAAGTCGTTCTCAATATTACATTTATTTATTTATTTTTTTTATTGATGACACAAATGACACTGCCCGAAAGACAATCGTCGTGACATTCTGATATGATTGATGCAAACTACACCAAAATTATGATAAAAATTTTTCATTAAAATAGTTGCCTCCTGAGAAAACATTCTGTGAGTCCAAGATTGTTATTTTAGACATTCCTGACCACATCAAAGGAAACAGACTGGATGTCGTATCAATAAAGTTTCTTCTTCTGTCAGCTCAGTTGAGTAACGCTGGAGTCTGTTTTCAAAATATTCTAGATTCCCATAAATCTAATCTTCACATTTCTATTATTTCATCTTAGAAGTCATTTACCAAACAGCAGATTATATAAACATGCCAACGTTTCCCGGATTTATATATAAATGTTAGTTGCGGTCGTGTTAGATGGGGTATGTTAGGTAGGGTCTTGTTAGATAGAGGTATGTTAGATAGGGGTATGTTAGATAGGGGTATGTTAGTTGGGGTCGTGTTAGATAGGGATATGTTAGTTGGGGTCGTGTTAGATAGGGGTATGTTAGGTGGGGTCGTGTCACATAGGGGTATGTCAGATAGGGGTATATTAGGTGGGGTCGTGTTAGATGAGGGTACGACAGATAGGGGTATTTTAGGTGGGGCTTTGTTTAGAATGGTATGTTAGTTGAAGTTTACCAGTTGTGTTATAAGGGAATTTTCAATTCAACACGAGTAAGTTGCGTATTAGGAAATGAAATTTAATCACAGGTTCAACCAAACAGTCGCTACTCTCATACACACTCATAAACACATACACACACCACTGTCACCGAACCAACCCCTTATCCCTTACACTCATTTCCACACATCCGGTTCTTAGCTTCCCAGAGACTCGTGTCGTCTGCCGGAGCTTATCCCGGCCCGGGCGGATAGGGTGACAAGCCGAGGAGACAGCGAGTAGTGCCAGATGAGAGCGAGACGGTGGGAAACTTCAGCTCTCACGAGAGCTTTCACCTTAGCTGTAATCAGGGGCTCCCGATGAGGACGGGGGGGAGGGGGGCATCCTTGCCGTTGTTTGCCACATTGAAGAGGCTAATAGTCGCTACAGATAAATCTGTTGGAGTTTGGCGGCGGGATTAGATGGGCCGTTTCTGCGCATGCGCCGTTTAAGCCCCCGGCCTAGCGTTTCCTGTTTAGCGTCCAGTAATGCCCGTGTTCTCTGTATCCCCCACGCATATGATTTACTTAATTGGTCCTCGTTGGTCGTCCTCTGTCTTATTGGGGTGAGTTGTGTGTGTGGGGGGGGGTTGGGGGGGGGGGTAGTATGTTGTTAATATAACGATGTGAGGCGGTGATGGGCCTTGGGGTCAATGTAGTGATGGGCATGGTATCCCTATAGGGATGATGGACATAGTAAATGTACTGATGGGGATGGTATCCATAAAGAGATGAGGAATGTAGTCAATGTATTGATGGTGGATGATATCCGACCAGTGGCGTAGCTAGAACTTTTGCCCCCCGGGTAGGTCTCCAATTTGCCACCTTTTCTAAGTCAACCATATGATGCTTTTTATAAATTAATAAAATTGAATAAATAATTAGTATTTGAAATAAAGCAAGAAGGGGGATGGGGGATATATTTAAGAAAGCAGTAATAAACGAGGCCCACAAGATGATTTACCTATAAATACATATTTTAGAATATACAAGATACTTTTTAGAGACCACCAGAAATTTACTGATGTTGAAGTTTCCCCCACCCCCACCCCCCTTTGAAACAAAACATATTCCGAATTTACATCCACAGATCGTTAACAATAATAAAAGGTTTCTATATTGTAATTTATAAATGATTATTTTATAAACAAATTGTATACTTTAGTATTTAAACAGATTTATACATTTTCTTTCCCAAGTTTCATAATAGAAAAACCATGTTTTATGCTATCAAAGTTTAAATTATTTGTATTATCTTGCTCTATAGATCTATATAATATTGCACTATTTTAAGATTTTGTAGTCCATAATCACTTATTTGTGAACGAAGATAATTTTAAAGAAAAAAAATCAAATTCAGTTTGGAGAAGCTCCTTTCACATCTAGCGACATTGATAGCGATGATTTTGTAAAAATTCTCAGCAAAGTTAAAATGTCGGTTACAGAATATTCCAATGTTTACTGTTGAATAAATTTAAATAGATCAAGGGGTCTGTTTCCCAAGTTTTCCCAAGTTTTCCCAACGTAATGCCTCTTTTTTGTATTGTACTTACACCAATAAAAATCTGGATCCTTTTTTTTTTCAATATTGAACTTTTCTTTACCAATTTCAATATAGTCATTTATTTGACGATCAAGTTCTTCATTTAGTTGGTTACATGGTATAATACAAGAATATTTTCTTACAAGGATATGCACCCGATCAAAGCGTATAATTCTACTCATCGGTAAAAACATCTCTCGTTGTACTTCCTGTTCTAAAGATAGAACCACGTCCTGTGAACTTAACAACCCCCCCCCCACACACACACACACATAATTTTATCCCTTTTATCTTTATGCTAAGGGGTCGTCCATAAAGGACGTCACGCACCTAGGGGGGAAGGGGGTCACACTTTTGTGACGATGCGTGACGTGGGGGAGGGAGGGGGTTGAAGAAATGTGACGTCACATGGAAATGGTAACTTTAAATAAAACTTCCACTGAAATATGTGGTCACTTAAAATTTATTTAATGCCTTTTTTTTAATTCAGTGCTTCTCAAAGTGCCGGTCAATAGGCTATCAGACGCCGGTTGGCGTAAGTTAACAAGACACGAAAATTAAATATAATTATAATTCTTAAGTTTGAGAATCCACAAGAGAACCTACCAAATTGTTACTCTGCGTTGTTTGATGTTGACATCAAAGCGTTTGTGATGTAATCTCAGTTTCGTTTGGTTCACTCGCGGCAGGAGTCTGCGAACTTTTTTTTGTCGGTTATCCCCCCCCCCCCAAACTGCTACTGGTGAGTTTTACAAACAGGACAAGTGTCTAAAAAGATCTGAATATGATTATATGTAGATATGTTAAGTCAAAACGACACCGAATATCCATTTGGGCGGTGGGTGGGGGAGGGGAATCTATTTGATACAATAATAAAAGTTTTAAGTTTGATATAGTTTTTCGATTGATTTCTGGTCAAACGCCTCTGGCCATTCTAAATATAATAATAAATGTGTCCATTTAAAATTAGTCAAAAGTATTCACTAACTTTATTGAATGCATCAAATTCTCGACATTGCAATTCGAGAGGAGCACAAAATAACTTTCTTCTGAACTCAGTTTTTAAGGCATTAATTTTAAATTTGACAGAAAGGATACTTGATACAGTCAAGTCATGTTGATTAAGATTATTGTCACTTTTGTCAATATAAATGAAAGTAGGTTGGATTTAGATGGCTTTGTATAGTACATAAATACGAAATCTACATAGATAACAAATTTAACAAATGCATTTTCTGGAAGGAACCGGTTTAATAGTGGGCATATGTTACCAAGCGTACACGTACACATGACGTATTTGAATATATCTAGTGGAGTGTAGTGGAATTTATATGTCCTAAATGAGTCTGCATTACCCCCCAAAAATTCCCTTTTGACCCCATATGTTATTTTAAAAAAGTATTATTTTAAAATAACTTTTTTTTAATAAACCAAGCAGTTACAAGTAATGATTCATAGTCAATGCTTAATTTGTATGCATTAAAATAAAATATAATCTTTAAAAAAGTTAAACGGTTTGAAAAGAACGGACCGGTTCAATAGGATAACTAAATATTAAAATTATAAAAGTTTATATTAACAATACTGTTAACCCAAAAGTAGCGGATTCTAGCAAATTTTCTATGCCCACAATGATTAAGCATTACCCCCAAGAGTTCCCTTTTTACCCCAAATGAGATAATTTATTGGTGACATTATATTTACAACTGCTGTGTGACGTACGTTAAATCCTGAAGAAGAAAGAATTGAAAAAAAAACAACCAACAAACTTGTGAGCTTCGGAGTTAAAAGTTATGATAATGTTGGATATTTTAATAATGTTATAGTCTAATATTTCAGTCCTCAACTTGCAATAATTAATGTATTTTGCGACGCATAACATGACACCCTACTTTCCTGTACAAATGTGGGGTTCATACAGAATGGGCCATTTTCCTCTTCCAGCTCATACCTAATAAGTTTTAGAAAACATGATATGTGATATCAATGTGATAATTTTAGATCAAATGCCTTTGATGTGCATATACTTAGCAGGGAAACTGTCACAATAAGATCGAAAACAATTTGAGGAATTGTCTTGTTACTATATATTCTCGGTCTATGAACAATGCAATGATCCTTGTAATATCAATAGTCACATTCGCGAACTTAATCGCGAAGGTTAATCACATCAATGGTTTTTGACATTACCGCTGCATTGTTCGTTAGCTGTCTTGATATGCCATGGCAACTAAACTTATTTTTTTTTAAATGTAATATATAAAACAAGCCAAATTCATACTTAATCTTATAGGGCTTTAAGCTGTGTAGGGGCTCATTATGCTATCAAATAAGTACAGAGAAAATTATGTCAAAACGGGAAAAGAATGCAATGGTACCTGGTGAAATGGAAAAATTCTTGACGGTCGTCTGATACGAAAAAGTTTGAGAATCACTGACTTACTAGTTATTTATTTAATTTAATATATTTTACATAGCTTCACTCATGTTACGATAACACAATGTAGACCTACAATAAATAAATACTTAAATGACACACAAAAAAAAGTGATTTGAAACATTCTTATTTTCAAATAGAATTTTTTTTCGGGGGGGGGNGGGGGTCGACGATTTTGTGAGGGCGCGTGACGTAGGGGGGGAGGGGGTAAAAATCTGCCAAAATCGCGTGACGTCATTTATGGACGGCCCCTAAGTGAATATCTCCAACTCTTGAACAGATTGTTTTGCTCACATGTAACATTGTTTTGTATTAGCACATCTCTTTGTTCCATAAAAAGGTTTTCAAAGAACTTAAAGTGAACCCTTTTATTTCCACATATTTTTTCGAAATCATTAGTTTC
Organism: Radix auricularia; assembly: GCA_002072015.1. Taxonomy (NCBI): domain Eukaryota; kingdom Metazoa; phylum Mollusca; class Gastropoda; family Lymnaeidae; genus Radix; species Radix auricularia. The sequence continues at coordinate 291,486 of MUZC01003935.1, read as the reverse complement.
TAATGAGATGGGTTCCCATAATATTAAGATACAATAGAAAAGAAACAGAGTATTGAATTGAGTAAATTTCCAGCATCTGATCTCGTTTTACTATTTTCTTCTTCAGATGTCAATTTTTCCAATGGGGCCGTCCATAAATGAGTCACGCCCCTATGGGGAGGGGGTCACACTTTTGTGACGATGCGTGACGAGGGGGAGTGAGGGGGGTTGAAGAAAGGTGACGTCACATCAAAAGGGTAACTTTAAATAAAACTTCCACTGAAATATTTGCTCGCTTAAAATTTATTTAATGATTTTTTTATCAGTGCTTCTCGAAGTGCCGGTCGATAGGCCATCAAACGCCGGTTGGCGTAAGTTATCAAGACATGAACATTAAATTTAATTATAATCCTTAAGTTTGAGAACCGTCGAGAGAACATATGAAATTGTAACCCTGCGTCGTTTGGTGTTGACATCAAAGCATTTGTGATGTAACCGCAGCGTTGTTTTGGTTCACTCACGGCAGAAGTCTACGAACTTTTTTGTCGGTTACCCCTCCCCCCCCCCCCCGAATCTTCAACCGGTGAGTTTTACAAACATCACTAGTGTCTAAAAAAGATCTGAATAGGATTATGTGTAGATATCTGAAGTCAAAACGACACGGAATATCCTTTTTTAGGAAGAGGGGGTGGGGGCGTGGGTGGGGGAGGTGAATCTATTTGATACAATTATAAACGTTTTAAGTTTGATATAATTATTGGATTGGTTTTTAGTCAAACGTCCCTGGCCATTCTAAATATAATTATAAATGTGCCCATTTAAAATTAGCCATAGTATTCATGAACTTTATTGAATGCATCGCAATTCGAGAGTAACACAAAACAACTTTTCTTCTGAGCTCAGTTTTTTAAATGCTTTCTCATTCATTTTACGACTTTGGACTTTCAAATTAAAAAATAATAAATATTTATGCACTTTTTAGGCAATTTTTAATAGACCGCTTGTTATATAAATTTACATAGTATTAATGATTTGGTCTTTTAAATGTAACAAACATTTTATAATGATTCGGACTCATAACAGACGTGCAGAATAATTGTACTTCCCGTCTACGCGGTACCACAAAGCACCAGTGCTGACGCATTTACAATTGTTTTACTTGATAAACTTAGATGAGATGATTAATGATAGTATCTTAGATGAAAATGTTATTAAACTATAATTTGCTGCCATTGGAGAATTAGTGCTGAAAATTTGTGCTGATTAAATATGACTTCATATGACTCGCAAAAGAACTTATAGAAATGTAACATTTTAAATAACGAAATATAATTTAAAATTATGTTCATTTGAAACTTAGTAAACTAAGAAAATATATAAATTTCCTTCAAAATAAATACATTTCTATGTAGTCAGCAGGTACATTATGGTGTATTTAACTAGATGTGTATTTTAAGTGGCACGCCACTTGAACTCGATCCCTGTTATCAGGGATACAATGTTAACAAAAATGTTGTTTACAAATATTTAGTTACTTACAAATCTGATACACATATACTCCCTGCCTTCCATGTTTACAAAGGACCAGAGGAATTTCTTAGTTCAACCCGGTATATTTTTGGTGCCACCTGGGTCAATGACCCCCCCCCCCCCAAGATAGTGACCCACAATTATGCCCACCATAGGGAGCCAAGACTTGTGTAGTCAATCAAAGTAGGCCACCTGAGAGAACAAAACATTGTAGCGCCCAATCAAAGTGTCCACCTGAGAGAACAAAACATTGTAGCGCCCAATCAAATTGTCCACCTGAGAGAACAAAACATTGTAGCGCCCAATCAAAGTGTCCACCTGAGGGAGCCAAGCATTGTAACATACATAAAAGTGGCCCACCTGAGAATGCCAAAATGTAGCGCCCATCAAAGTGGCCTACATGAGAATGCCAAAAATGTAGCGCCCATCAAAGTGGCCCACCTGAGAATGCCAAAAATGTAGCGCCCATCAAAGTGGCCCACCTGAGAATGCCAAAAATGTAGCGCCCATAAAAATGGCCCGCCTGATTAAGCCAAGCATTGTGGGGCACACCAAACGGCCAACCTGGGGGAGTCAAACTTTGTGGGGCACATCAAAGTTGCCCAACTGTGGGAGCCAAACTTTGTGGGGCACATCAAAGTTGCCCAACTGAGGGAGTCAAACTTTGTGGGGCACATCAAAGTTGCCCAACTGAGGGAGTCAAACTTTGTGGGACACATCAAAGTTGCCCAACTGTGGGAGCCAAACTTTGTGGGGCACATCAAAGTTGCCCAACTGAGGGAGCCAAACTTTGTGGGGCACATCAAAGTTGCCCAACTGAGGGAGCCAAACTTTGTAAGGCCATGTCTGTGCCGTGCTCCCCGATAACAACCCTAGCTGTAAATATATGGCACCTGTCCGTCTACGAAAGGCGCTAGATTTCTCTTTATAATTTGCAGCTCTTGGTGTGGCTGATGAGACCAATCCTTGAGTGGCAGTCAGTGAGTGTTGCGAAGTCTAAGTGTCAGATTTTTCCAGGCAGGAGTAAAAAAAATTCCCATTTGGGCTAAAAATTCCCACATGCATTAAAAACTGTTATGGAAAGCCAAAAGGCGAGGAATAGGGTGATAGCGCGCCGCCGGCGAAAGGAAACCTGAAAAGTGGCATCGTCAATTAAAGCATTAATTTTAAATATGACAGAAATGCAGGAGCGGCGTTTGAGGGTGGCAACTGGGGCGACTGCCCCAGGCCCCGCGCTTAGGTAGGCCCCGCATTTCGGTCCTGAACATGTCCCGTCCTGGTTAATAGCCTATACATGTAGAACCAAAGAGTGGATGGTAGAACGTATGCTGGAAACGATTGTAAAGAAATGAAAGAGGCACTCTTGTAATCCTTTTTGAAGGTCAAATTCCGTAGCGTAGCTCTAGACGTCTTTGAAAGCATTACACCGTTAGCGGAAAATAGGTCAGATGTACCATTCAGCCAATCCCCTTTATTTGTGTACAAGTCATTCACAATAGATTTACTAAAATAGTTATTTTTAGAAAACTGTGTCATCGGAATGGCAGTGTCTCGGTAGTGGTGCAATCGGACACATTAATTAGCGTCATCAAAGTGATTTCAAAAACTATCTGAGATCAACCATGTCTCAAGAGAGGCTTTGCGGTCTGGCAATTCTATCAATCGAAAAAGTCGTTGCCACAAATTTGGACTACAAAAATCTGATCAACGAATTCTCCGCCAGGAAGGCAAGAAAAGTGAACTTTCGTCTGTGAGTGGTAAGTGGTTTACTAACTGTACATAAGAAGAAACCACGGAACTTGACATCTATTAGTGGAAAACAGTAATAAAACATGCATGTCTGTCAAATGTTAATTACCGCATGGCTAATAATACGTGATTTGCTATTGTAATAAGATAGGGTCAAGGTATCCTGCATGTCGACATCCACAGTTCACTTTCAATTAGCAAAACGCATTATTTTGCAATATATCTGCCAATATATTGCATTTTAAATCACGTCGTAACCGGCACGTCATTTTTCGATAAGAATAAACCGTTGTTTATAGACCAGAGAAAATAATGAACTTGTAATAATTTAATAAAAAGGTGACACGCGGTATTAAAATTACACAATAATCAAGATATTTCATATTTTTAAATACCATAGCATACTGGTGCTTGGCGAACTTTACTAGTACTCTGGCCCCGCGGGGTCATTGCTGGCACTAGGCCCCGCGCTTACCTAACGCCGCCACTGCAGAAATGACACTTGATACAGTCAAATCATGTGGATCAAGATTGTTGTCACTCGTTTCAATATTAATGAACGTAGGGTGGATTTTAGTGTCTTCATATAGTACGTAGGTAAGAAATCTACATAGTTGTCAAATTTAACAAATGCATTTCTTGGAAGGAACCGGTTCAATAGGGGGGCATATGTTCCAAGCATACACCTACACATGATGTATTTTAATATATCTAGTGGATTGTAGTGGATCTTATATGTCCCAAATAAGTCTGCATTACCCCCAAGAATTCACTTTTGAGCCCAAATGAGGTAATTTACTCCTGTTCGCCGACATCTTTCTTACGGGATGTTTGTCAGTCAATTGAGGGATTTTAATAAAATACATTTTAAACATTTTATTTTTTTCTAAACAAAGAAGTTAACCGTGATGATTAATAGTCAATGTTTAATTTGTAGGAATTTAAAAATATATATAATCTAATGATCACAGTTCGATTTTTGAAGGCCGGTTAGAAGTTTTTAACAAACGGACCAGTTCAAAAGGATACCTAAAAATTATAATTATAAAAGTTTATGTTAACATTAGGGTTAACCCAAAATGAGCGGATTCTAGCAAATTTTATATGCCCACAATGGTGCAGAATTACCTCCAAGAGTTCCCTTTTTACCCCAAATGAGATAATTTATCGCTGTTTACCGACCCCATGGTTAGACAGTCCGATAGCGGTAGCCATGTATTTTTTCATTAATTTATAAATTCCAAACGAGAATGCAACAATTTAAACACAATTTACATAGCTTCACGCGTGTTACGATAATACAATGCAGACCTACACTAAATAAAGACTTAAATGACAAAAACGTGATTTGAAACATAGTTAATTTCAAATAAAAATAGGTCGGAGGGGCAGTGGCGGATTTAGCTTTGTGTGCGTGGGGGAGCCAGGAGAATTTCAGGGGGGCGCCGTAAAATTTTATTAATATCAGAGCATTGGGTAAATACTAGGGCTGTTAACGATTAATTTAAATTTAATTGTTAACGATTAACTAATCGTTAATTTCGATTAAAGCCAAAAAATTTAATTTATGATGTCATAAGTAACACTCATTTCACGTTCTTGTTGAAAATCTAAATAGCATTGGCATGTCTCCTATATATATATATATACATATATATCTACTTTTTACCAACTACCCAAAAAGACAAGTGTTTTGACATTAAGTGGTTCAAGTGATAAGCGGGTCTAGTTGAAAATATAACCAGCCGAGCTGAACAATCATTCACATGGAACTGAGGAAACTCAAACTGGTATGCTCAAAACAATCTTGGCAAGGAATGACATCGGATATCGGTGTTCATTAATTTTCCCCAATTGTACAGCATCAATGGATTAAAGAACTTTCATCTTGTAATGCATTTAGTAACGCAGTAATTCACCAGAAGACCTGTCGTCATTTTCTGTCTCTGAGTCAGACTCCATTACTGCCATTAGCTTAATACGCTTTTCATTTGGTTTGATAAGTTGGCGAACTTTATCAACATTTTAAATATGCCCGTCAGTCAATAATTTAAAACCAAAATGTTCGTGTAATCTTCAGGAAATGTATTATTTATCAGCCGCTATTTTTACTTTTTTGGGGGGTACTTTTTGAGGATTTTAAAAATTTTTAAGGATTAGTCGAGAAATTACTGCAGCCCTTGTCAATACTAATTATTAGCCTACTAATTTAGTACATTTTCAAAATTAACAAACAAGTCATACAGAAGAAACAATATAATCAGATATGTTTTCATAATAGTAACGTATATTTATTTCAATAGTATATATATTGATCTAAGAAAGAAACTTAGTTTATGCGAATTTATATAGAGCCCTGAGCCTTATTTAAATTCCTTTCTACGTGGAGCGAAACGATTTATCGTTGATTCAAAGTCAACGTTCTCACCTAGATCACGTTCATTTGAAATTAATGCCAATGCAGACAGACGTTCGTTTGTCATTGTTGTGCGAAAATAATTTTTGATGATTTTCAATCATTGCAAACAGGAAGATTCAAGTAAATTTTTATAGAGTATTGACAAATTAGGGAGACCTGATGCCATTTATTTTTCAGTCAAGAATGGTAGAAACTCTTTAAGTTGTAGCTCACTAGATGGACGTTGTGATGCATACAAATCTTTGAAGGTATAATATTCAACGATTGCTTCTTCAAGGTTAATGTGTTTGTAAATTTTGCATAAACTTCGAGGAGGATCTATTTTTCCTTCCAACATTTGTGATGGATCAATACAATAGAAATAAATAGCTGTGCCCCTAAAGTCATTAAATCGATCATCTATTTTATTTTAGAAGTGTATCCAAGATTATGAAGTACGTTTCAGATTTAAAACTGTTAGTTGGATCATTAGCCCTTTCATCTCTACTAAGTTCGCCTGCCATACTTTTATTTTCTGCAATTTACGTTTCTTTAAATTTTGTTTTTAACATGTATTTTGGAACAATTTTCGTAAATAAATGATTAGACATCTACTTTCAGAATTTTAAAAAGCTTGATCGCTTCTCATTTCAACAAACTTATTTCTTCCAACATCGATCAATCATTTTGCATTTGCAATGTCAATACTATTGAGCTGCAAGTAGTTTGATAACATGAAAATATCAACCAACTTTTGTACAAATAGCATCAGAAAAAACAAAAGTATATTTTGTTATTAAAGTAAGCAGATAGTGCCATTGCTTCTGCTCTGACACTTCCTTTATATTATGGTGATGCCCTTGAATTTATATCTTCTAGAGTGGTTAGAACAGCAGAGAATGATCCAACAAATACATCAACTTCATGCTTTCGGCTTTCCCATATTGTATCAGAAAGTCATTTCAGAACATCTACTGTTGATTCATACTGAGAGTTATGATGTTATTAAGAGTATGTAGACGTGGTAAATTAGACGTAAAGAATGTATACAACCTTTCAGCTGTGCCAAAAAAACAACTGTATACATCACTTTTTACAGACATTGCTTTGATAGTGACCAAATTTAAAACATGGGCACAACAATGAACATAGATGGCATTGGATTAAAGTTTGAAGGCCACTCTTAATTCCAGACATCACAGATGCGCCATCATATGCCTATCCTTCTCAGATTGTGATATCAATGTTTCGCTTTTGTAATGTGTAGTTCCGTTAGAATCTTCTCAGCAAATGCGGATGCAGCATTGCTGTTTACAAAAGTATAAAAGCCTATAAATCTTTAAACAACATATCCTGATTTTGAAACTGAACGTAAAGTGGCATCTTATCAATTTTAGATATATCAATGGTTTAATCGATAATAACAGAAAAGTTATATTTCATTTTTCTTTTAAACTTAAACTCTAGATGACTGTCCAAATGAAATCATAGTTGGCTAATAAACTTAAGATTTAACAAAAACTTCCAGTATTTCTACAACTACCATCACTAAAGCTAGAATTTTCTCTGTGTACTCAGAATGGGCAACCTTGTTTTGCTAAGAGCAACGTCACATCTATCATTCGTTTCAATACCTCTCTATTCTTTTCCAATTAGCGACGCTCCTGACTGACCAAACCAGATATTTCAGTTTTGAAATAAGATATTTAGTAAGCCAGATTGTCGTATTGCAGTTTAGTGTTGATTAAAAGTTTAGTGTTTAGCAATCTTTTTTCTGCTCTAGTTACACCTTTTTAGCGTTCATGATGGCGTCTTAGGGGGGCGCCATTTTAGACCCAACTGGGGCGTGGGAGGGCAACCCGCCCCTGCCCTATAGCTAAATCCGCCACTGNGGGGGGGGGAAATCGGCCAAAATTGAGTGACGTCATTTATGGACGGCCCCAATGGAAAAAAAGAAAATAAAAAAAATATATAAATTAAAAAAATGTATTTCCCCTTTTGAATACGACTTTTCCGCTAGTACTTGAGGTAACTATATTAAAAGAACAACAAGTACTTTTCCCAAACTCGCTTACACCGAAAGTTTAATTGTATACTAGCATAAAACCGTTCAAAACTTGTCTTGCAATCAATAATTCAGTAATTTGATTAAAAAATTATATGTGAAATCTGGCTGAACCCTTTTTTTGTTTTTGTTTTTTTAAAATAATTTTGTAATTATACCTTTATCAACAACATATCATTAGTATATACCAATGAATGAAGTTTAAAACAATGCGCCTATCTCAAACACACAGGCAACTTAAGGCAACTCCTTCATTCAAGCTAACAAAGGGCAGCAACCTCGCAACTTTTTGGTCTTGTTGAAGGCGCTATAAATCGGCCAATAATTTCAAGCTGTCTCGCCCAGCTGGCTCATGATGCGTTTTAAATTTTTTTTTTTAAAGAGGAGAGAGAGATTAAAAACTTGGAAGGCGAACGTGCGATGATAAAAAAGCCATAAATTAGTCGCGTGTGTCCTTGGGTTATAGAAAACCTGATACTATGACCAAGTAACACTGAGACGAATAGAAAACCTGATACTATGACCAAGTAACACTAAGACGAATAGAAAACCTGATACTATGACCAAGTAACACTGACCTGATACTATGACCAAGTAACACTAAGACGAATAGAAAACCTGATACTATGACCAAGTAACACTAAGACGAAAAGAAAACCTGATACTATGACCAAGTAACACTGACCTGATACTATGACCAAGTAACACTAAGACGAATAGAAAACCTGATACTATGACCAAGTAACACTGAGACGATTAGAACTCAGGACTCAAAGAGGACTCAAGGTTGCAACCACACACGTCCGTTAGCCTTACTTCACCACAGTTGACTTCTTTATGGGGGGGGGGTTGCCATGGAGTTGAACCTTATTCCCTCCCACTCGTAACACACATTTCCTAATTATGTTTATAACAGTTAGAATAACTTCTCTTACCTTATCTTATCTTATCTTATCTGTTACAGACGCTCCATCTATACAAAATATTAATGCGTCTTGTATAATACACACCATATAACATCGATCTATTCAGCTATTGAAAATTAACCTATTTCACTTGATCTCTCAGTTACTTAGTTTATCGATTCAAAAGAAATATTTCACCAGAACTGCCATTTCACCAGAACTGCCATTTCACCAGAACTCCCATTTCACCAGAACTGCCATTTCACCAGAACTGCCATTTCACCAGAACTGCCATTTCACCAGAACTCCCATTCACCAGTCCACTTACATCAATATAACTGTTACCTCAATAATATCGGTGTCCCCATTTCCCCGACTTGACCTCTAACCCACGTGCCCTAAGTGACCCCAACATCTTCTTTTCTGTAACTTCTACCTGCACATATTTCCCACTTCAGCGGCTTCAACAGCCTGTTATAACTTCTACCATACTACAACAAGAAATCATTCCCTGTATCTTAACTAGACACATTCTGCAGTCATTGTATGTACCAATATAACGTAAGTGGGCAATCAATGAAACATACATTTTAATAAAATTGTTTATTGAAAGTTTTCACTTCTCCAGGCACCTCAACTTCAGATTTAGATTAAAATGAATCAAATTGTATTTCACCTTTTAAAAAAAAATAAAAAAAATATTAGAAGATAAGGTCTTGCAGAAGTTTGTCAAAACAACCAAAGGGCGGCTACACATTGAAAACTTAACATTTTAAAGAGAGTAATTTTAGTCTCCCCTAGTTTTGCTTCCTGAAATTGATTCATTTGAAATATTTTTAATATCTAACATTGCTTTATTGCCAAAGATCATTACTTAAGGTAACATTTTTTTTAAAAAAATTCCACTTGGATTTAATTGTTGATGAATCGTGTACAGCTTTGTCAAAAAGTTGTTCTCAAATTCAGTTCAAATTTATTTGAAATAAAAAGAAAAGTTGCCATACCTTCCAAAATATTCGCATAATTACAACACAGAGTTTTCAAAAGATCTTCCATATTATATTCCTATAATTATAATACACAGTTTTCAAATGATCTTGAGTATTATATTTATATAATTACAATACACAGTTTTCAAATGATCTTCCATATTATATTCAGTATTGAATTTGACTAAGACCAAGAAATAAAGGATTCAGTTGTCTGAAGCTTTTGTTGGACTTAATAAACGTCTCAGAACGTCGCAAGTTACTCCCCCCTGACGTAGTTACAATAACAAATTACCTCATTCATTATCAAGTCACTGTTTCTAGTCTCCCATTCACTGTTTCTAGTCTCCCATTCACTGTTTCTAGTCTCCCTTTCATTATATATTCACTCTTTCTAGTCTCCCATTCATTATCTATTCACTGTTTCTAGTCTCCCATTCACTGTTTCTAGTCTCCCTTTCATTATATATTCACTCTTTCTAGTCTCCCATTCGTTATCTATTCACCGTTTCTAGTCTCCCATTTTTTTAAATAATTTTTTTTTAAATTTTTTATTTTATTATTTTTAAAATTTTTTTTTTAGTGTCCCATTCATTATCTATTCACTGTTTCTATTATCCCATTCATTATATATTCACTCTTTCTAGTCTCCCATTCATTATCTATGCACCGTTTCTAGTCTCCCATTCATTACCTATTCACTGTTTTTAGTCTCCCATTCATTATCTATTCACTTTTTCTAGTCTCCCATTCATCATCTATTCACTGTGTCTAGTCTCCCATTCACTGTGTCTAGTCTCCCATTCCCTGTGTCTAGTCTCCCATTCATTATCTATACACTGTTTCTAGTCTCCGAGGGTTTATTCAAGTCAGGGCTTCTCTGCCAAAGTTCGCCCCCCCCCCACCCGCATCCATTTATTTCCACTCAACCAAATTTATTTTAAATATTTCTCTCTGATGACAACAAGAAGTCCAAAAAACATGCAACCCCCAGACCCAGGCTTTCAACTCTATATTTTACCAACTCAGAATATTTAAAAAAAAAAATCTTATACGTCATTTTACTGCCACAGATTACAATCGGATTTAAAATAATTTATATTCTGGTTAAAAAAAAAAAAAAGTTTTATTTTCCTCTCCTTATAGAATTTATTTTTGTTATTTTATTATTTTTTTTTTTTAATTAATTTTTGTACAGTTTCTCACCGAGAATTTTTTTAATTGACAAGAGTAACATCAGTAGTTAAATTATGACACCTAGATGCACTAGGCTACTAGGCTACTAGGCTACTAGGCTAAAGTGGTTTTGTTTACTTGTAATGTATTCAGGAGTTTTTCAATACATAAGTAGAGGAGGCAAATTATTGCCAAAAAATTCTTTGAAATGTAATTTTAAACACATTTATTGTATTTTAAACACATTTTAAACACACTTAATAATAATAAAAATAAAATGATAATTTATGTAGTGCTGTATCCCAGCAAGGAGCCGGGCTCACAGCGCTTTACATGGAGATAACAATACATATGTAAATTAAATAAACATTCATATCATACTAACTACATAAATGACAATACGTTATACATCAGCTACGTTAATCATTTAAAGAAATGTTGTTTTATTAATTTTCAAAATAAATTTTATAAAGATGTGTCTTAAGTGCAGTCTTGAATGACTTAGCAGTTGAATTACTACGGATGTGTAATGGAAAAAAATTCTATTGTTTGGCTGCACAAAAAGAGAATGACCTTTCACCAAATGTTTTAGATCTTGTCTTAGGAACACAGAGAATGTGTGTATCTGAAGAAGAGCGTAGCTGACGACTTGGTGAGTAGACCGACAAAAGTTCAGTTTTGTATTTTAAATACATGCATTGTACTTTAAACACGCGTACTGTATTTTAAACACATTTTAAACACACGTATTGTATTTTAAATACATTTTAAACACACTTATTGTATTTTAAACACACGTACTGTATTTTAAAAACACGTATTGTTTTTTAAACACACATGTTGTATTTCAAACACATTTTAAACTCCCTTATTGTATTTTAAACACATTTTAAACACACGTATTGTATTTTAAACACACGTATTGTATTTCAAACACCTTTTAATCACACGTATTGTATTTGAAACACATTTTAAACACACGTATTGTATTTAAGACACACACATTGTCTTTTAAACACACGTATTCGTCTCTAGCGGTCATGAAAATGTCTGTCAAACTGTACAATAACCAAACTCAGTTGATGAAATTTTATTTGAATCATTTTAAGAGGCGTTCGTGTCACCGGAGAAGCAACGGGTATTGTAAAGACTAGTGACGTAATTTGTACAAGAAAGTGGCTAACAATTCACGAGTCAAACAGACGGTTTTGAGAGTGTTTATGTGAGATTAGTGGCTGTTTCGTGGCGTAAACTTTGTTTTAAAAGGGAAGTAACTCTTCTAGCTTACGGTAAACAACAAAACATACACCAACACCAGGTTGCTGTTCTTGGCAACTGTTCGCAGTCGATGCACATATACTTACTTGACTTATGGCTATAGACTAGATATAGGTTATATAGGATATAGAGGTGATATCTTCGTAATAATGCGTGGAAAAGTTTTTATAATAAAGAATGCATCTTCCGAGCCGTATATTATAATTAACAACTAATAGTAACATATTGCAGTAAAATATGTTTTAAAAAAGCAAATTGATAAAAAATTTCTTTAACACTTTCATAAATTATAGTACAGGAGAATAATTTTTGATGTAAGAACTTATGCCTAAATAAAATATATTTGTATTTTAAGAAGGGAAGTAAACGCTGTGTCGACAAAGCGGCTGCAGTAGAGATAGATTATTGGGGTTTTAGGTTTCCGCTGCAAACCCACCACTTTAAAAAAAAATTAAAATAAAAAAATTAATTAATTAAAAACTAGATTGTAAGTTTTTATTGAGATCAGTTGACGTGTAAATTAACTTAGTTTGATCAACGACCAAAAAAAAAAAAAAAGTTTTATAACAACAAAGACAATATATTACAAGGTCTTGGAAGAATGTTCACTAAAATATAAAATATTAAATCTATGACATAAACAGTTTTTTTTAATCCCTTCCTAAAAGATTTTTATTGACGGATAAATCTTATGACTATAGTAGCCCCTAGTGTTATTCAATCAACATCTAAAACAATCAACATCTAATACAATCAACATCTAACACAATCAATATCTAACACAATCAATATCTAACACAATCAACATCTGAGACAATCAACATCTGAGACAATCAACATCTGAAACAATCAACATCTGAAACAATCAACATCTGAAACAATCAACATCTGAAACAATCAACATCTGAAACAATCAACATCTAAAACAATCGATATCTAACCTCAATCAATATCTAACACAATCAACATCTAACACAATCAACATCTAACACAATCAACATCTAACACGATCAACATCTAACACAATCGATATCTAACCTCAATCAATATCTAACACAATCAACATCTAACACAATCAACATCTAACACAATCAACATCTAACACAATCAACATCTAAATTTCCCCTTTTGAATACGACTTTTCCG
>MUZC01003935.1:255986-278132 GCA_002072015.1 Radix auricularia | reverse complement strand
ATCTAACACAATCAACATCTAACACAATCGATATCTAACCTCAATCAATATCTAACACAATCAACATCTAACACAATCGATATCTAACCTCAATCAATATCTAACACAATCAACATCTAACACAATCGATATCTAACCTCAATCAATATCTAACACAATCTAACCAAATATAACACAATCAAAGTTTAACAAACAACGTCAAATATAGAAACCTAAACAAAAAAAAAAAAAAAAAAAAAAAAAAAAAAGCAAAATGGCGACTTTAGGTCCATTTATTTGTTTTACACCAAGAAACTTTGTACAGAAAAGCCATTTATTGGTAATGAGTAAACCATGATCTTAAAAACAAGACTTTCAACAAGGTCATTTAATCATTTGGACTCGCTTCACATGAACGCTTTTTTTAAAGATAATCTCCCCTTCGTTCGAGCAACTATCTTCGAGTTGTTGTCCCTGGATGTTATTATTCTGTTACAGATATGAGTGAGTAACAGAATTGGACGTAAGTGAAGGCACTGTCCAGCCTGAATGTGAAATGGCCAAACAGATTTCAGCTGATGGTGTTGTCTTATGTCTTACTTTGATGTCTTCACTGGGAATTGTTGGAAAGGGGGTAACAACTGATGGCCACCTTCAGGCTGGTTTTATAACATATCATAGTTGTACCAAATCATACTTTAAAAATTCCGACCCCCAAAAAATGCATACATTAAAAACCCAAACAATCCAAAGGTCATTCACAAATAAATCTCATCTCGAACAAGACCTAACAGAGGTAAGACTTAAGCCAAACACGTTCTAACAAATAAACAAGACCTAACAGATGTAAGACCTAAACCAAAAGACGGTCTAGCAAATAAACAAGACCTAACTAACTTAACAAATAAGACCTAAAAGGTCGAACACTAACAGAACCTAACACAAACAAGACCTAACAAACACGTGATTGAAGACCTAAGACAAACAAAGACCTTATGCAATATCTTGTTAATAAAAACTAATTCTTAAAACCCCCAGACAGAAGATGATTTACTCAGACATCTCTAAGGGATGCCCTGTTGTTTAACGTGGGCCGTTTATATCTCCGCCTGCCAGTCTATCACCTGGGCCAAACGTTTCCACCGCCCCCACCCCACTCCTCGCTTAAACGGCTCGGTAGTTTGAGCCTAATCGCCTTTTAACTTGCTTTAAAATCAAATAAACAACACGGAGAACCCATGACACCTCGTCCATCACCTACTGATGACCTGTGTTTAAGAAGGAAAGTACTTTTCTCCACCCCTAGCACTGGTGCCCCAACCACCCCCCTCCCGTCCCTCTATGAACATGAGGTCCTAACACACGAAATCCCACAGCCCCATAAACGTCACCCGACGAGCATGTCAGAGCTCCCGATTGAGTTATCCTTTACGAGGCATGGGCAAGATTGGCTTTGTGGGTACATGGTACAGAAGAGGTTTTATAATTAATAAAGTGGGCGTGGCCTATCGATTCCGGTAGGTCTTAAAAACTTGGGCCGGGGAGGTAATCCATACTCGAGCCCAACATTTGATGGAGATCAACAAAGTTAGCAGCATGAGGTCATGAGCTGACGTATCAACAATCCGTCGAATCTCTAAAGGCTGCTTCAGAAAACGGACAAAGTTTTAAACATAAAGTGAGAGTCGGTGTTTTTGGGTTTGACCATCTTTGGCATCATGTAACTTTGGTACACATTCCATCAAGAGCATAACTTAATTGTGTAAGTTTGACCACTTCTATCGTCATGTTATGTTGAAGCAGTGGCGTCGCTAGGGGGTGCGGAGGGGGCGGGCCGCCCCGGGTGACACCATCAGGGGGGTGACACCAGACCATAAAATTCTCTATATTCCCGTTATTTGGCACTGGAAAACACGGAGGAGTTCTATGGATTAAATCATGAGGGGGTGACACCATGAGCTACCGCACCGGGTGACACCAACCCTAGTGACGCCTCTGTGTTGAAGCATGAAAGTCACGTTCACTTTACAGGGTTTACATTTTTTTTTAAAATGACGATTGTGGTGTTAGTGTGGGGGGAAGGCATCAAAACACACAATTCCATCAACTAGTTTTGGCCAAGCTACATGTTGGCAAACAAACCTGGAAGTATCCCATGTCATGGGATACTTAACGATGCTTGAACCGCAGGAACATGTCTACTTATCCTCTACCGGTATAGCGTTAGTGGCATATAAATAAAACACAGCATCGGCCCAAGTCCTTCAATCCACCGAGATGATAATTCTGGCTCCGCAATCTTTAAACTAGAATATCATCTCCATTAACAAACAAACAAAAAACTTTTTGTTTTCATGTACATTATAATATCGAAAAGTTATTTTTAGAATCACTGTCACGTGCGCGGCTTTTGATTGGTCTCCGCGGCCCAAGTTCTCATCTAAAGATTTGAACACGTAAGCAGAAATAAAATTTGTACCTAAAGGGAGGCGACCCACACCAGTCCGTGGCAAGGGAGTGGACCTACGTGGAGGGGGAGGCCAACAAGAGCAGACAACTCTACCAATTTCTACTCCTACTATATATTTTTCCACGTTGCCCCATTTCAGGATTATCCTTCCCTGGACGTCACCCAGCCTCTTGACCAAAGCCCGTCCTGAAAAAAATCTTAACTCACTCACAGCGCGTGGAGCACATTGACCCAAGGGGAGGGTCATTGAAGACGGTCCACCAACGAGCGAGCCACTTTGTAGTCACCACGCCACTCAGACCCGACGTCCTATAAAGGTGGTCAGCCGCGGCAGACACACACACCACGACGGTGTACACTACAGCAACGTTCAGGACGCACTGCTGCTCGGCCACGGCGAGGAAACGGAGAAAAAAAAAGGCCGGAGTCGGAGTCTTCGGTAGCGTCCTGGCGATAATAGGAGTCCGCGAGCGACACGAGGCGCCCAGAATGTTGATATGGCCGACACTACTACTAGTGCTCGGCTCAGTGCTGCAAGCCTCGGCCCAAAGTGTTCCCGGAGTTTCCGTCATTTCTACCAAACGTGAGTAGTTGCCCCTGTTGGATAGGTGGCGCTGTTCTGAGATTGAATTTATTTGTAATGAACGAATCGAATGGAAGTAGCTGAAAATGTGCATTTCAAATAGATCGTTGTAATAAAAAAAAAAAAAGTATGTGAATTAAATTATGTTTTAAAAATTCGTGCAATGGAGATGAATGTAAACAATTTTTAAAAATATTTTAATTCTCAAACGTCCTCAGATAGATCAAAGTCTGAATGACTTTTCTTTACAAATTAAAATCATCGGAAATATTCAGTTTACTTATTAACGTTTAAAATGCACCAACCATTATTTTCTCAGAGAGCTTCATACTCCATGTCTACGTTATGTCAACTGATAAAATGTTTCATTTTTTCTTTCTAAACTTTTCTCCTTGCTCTATTTATTAAAGTTTAGATGCTAATCGACAACCTGTTTTCGATAAAAGTTATGTAAACATTCACCAATGAACGTTCAGTAAAGTTATGTAAACATTCACCAATGAACGTTCAGTAAAGTTATATAAACATTCACCAATGAACGTTCAGTAAAGTTATATAAACATGTACCAATGAACGTTCAGTAAAGTTATATAAACATTCACCAATGAACGTTCAGTAAAGTTATGTAAACATTCACCAATGAACGTTCAGTAAAGTTTTGTAAACATTCACCAATGAACGTTCAGTAAAGTTATGTAAACATGTACCAATGAACGTTCAGTAAAGTTATGTAAACATTCACCAATGAACGTTCAGTAAAGTTATATAAACATTCACCAATGAACGTTCAGTAAAGTTATGTAAACATGTACCAATGAACGTTCAGTAAAGTTATATAAACATTCACCAATGAACGTTCAGTAAAGTTATGTAAACATTCACAAATGAACGTTAAGTTGTGTTGTAAATGAAACCGTTAAATCCCCAAATTTAAAATAAGTATAAAGTTAACGGGGTTTCTGCTCATATAGACTGAGTGACACTGTCGTTCAAAATTGGACGCAGTGACGTCACTATGGCTATGTGGTGTATCTATGGCTATGTGGAGTATCTATGGCTATGTGGTGTATCTATGGCTATGTGGTGTATCTATGGCTATGTGGTGTATATATAGCTATGTGGTGTATCTATGGCTATGTGGTGTATATATGGCTATGTGGTGTATCTATGGCTATGTGGTGTATCAATGGCTATGTGGTGTATCTATGGCATATATTAACACACACACATAAAGACGCAACCTAAACACGCACACTCATAAGCAAGCACACTCAAAAACACGCACACTCATAAACACGCACACACATAAACACGCACACACATAAAGACGCACACACATAAACACGCACACACATAAAGACGCACACACATAAACACGCACACACATAAACACGCACACACATAAACACGCACACACATAGACAAGCACACCTAAACACGAACACTCATATACATGCACACTCATAAACACGCACACATAAACAATGATATTGATCACACACGTCAGTCACCAAAGAAGATTCAGCTTGTTTTTTCCTCTCATCCCACTGTGCCCCACCCTCTAAGGCTTTCCTATCCAAGTCGACGAATGACATAACTAACGCCAAATATTAAATCGAGTTGTTGACATTTTGAAAAAGGTTTTGAGGCATACCGTCTTAATATTGAAACTGAAAGTAAAAAAATAAGTGACGTCATTTTATTTAAACTACCATCCAATGTTCTTTGCTGTGGTGGGCCTAGAAATGCGACTCACTGTTTCTATCCATAGGTGGATCCGTTGTTTTGATGCCTAGCCCCGCCCCCCCCCCCCACACAAACGCATAAACCCCACGACCACGATTGACTCTCTATAGGCGGCACCTTTTGTTTTAGGTTCATCACCTTATTCCGCCTTATTCTCGTGTCCCACTAACTAACCTCAGGCGGCTGATTTAAAAAAAAATATTTTTTTTGCTCTCTGCCCCCCTCCCCCCGCACCTCGCCCCTGGAAAGTTGATAAGTTTGTGTTCGAGAGAAGATTGTATCTCTGTTACGTATGCGGCTGTTTAATTTCTATCGGATCTTTTGATGTCCTCATATAAAAACTCAACATCTTAAAACGATCTTATAAAATTGATGGACTCACTAAGGACGATCTCATCTGGTCTGATTGTTGTTTTAATGTGTGATGGAAGATAGGTGTGTTGGTTTGTTTGTATTGCTTTGGGGCGGGGGGACGGGGGAATAAATCTTTGGCGTAATCTAGGGGACTGTAGTTCTGGAGAAAGTTCTTATAAAATACATTTTTTTGGTCATACTCCTCGATAGCCGTATGGAGATCCTTTCTTCTTTAAATACTATCTCAATGTCCGCGACCAGTGTTCTGGTCGTTACATGGAAGCTCCTGTCAGTGTTCTGGTCATTACATGGAAGCTCCTGTTAGTGTTCTGGTCATTACATGGAAGCTCCTGTCAGTGTTCTGGTCATTACATCTCAGCACCTGTCAGTGTTCTGATCATTACATCTCAGCACCTGTCAGTGTTCTGATCATTACATCTCAGCTCCTGTTAGTGTTCTGATCATTACATCTCAGTTCCTGTCAGTGTTCTGATCATTACATCTCAGTTCCTGTCAGTGTTCTGATCATTACATCTCAGCACCTGTCAGTGTTCTGATCATTACATCTCAGCACCTGTCAGTGTTCTGGTCATTACATCTCAGCACCTGTCAGTGTTCTGGTCATTACATCTCAGCACCTGTCAGTGTTCTGATCATTACATCTCATCTCCTGTCAGTGTTCTGATCATTACATCTCAGCACCTGTCAGTGTTCTGATCATTACATCTCAGCACCTGTCAGTGTTCTGATCATTACATGGCTGCTCCTGTCAGTGTTCTGATCATTACATCTCAGCACCTGTCAGTGTTCTGATCATTACATCTCAGCACCTGTCAGTGTTCTGATCATTACATCTCAGCTCCTGTCAGTGTTCTGATCATTACATGGCTGCTCCTGTCAGTGTTAAAGGTTTGCCCATACATCTTTGAACATGATACTGTTAAGGGCTGGTAATGAAGGATATCAGTGACAAGATGTTGGAGAAGAAGATGGAACAATGAGACATGCATCACTTATTGTCTCTTCAACTAATCCCTTTGGAAAATTGTTCCAATCCCAGTTTTTCTTGGTAACAACGTGCGGCTCCTGTATTGTGTTCTTGTACTTATCAGGCTGCCATTGCCGTATTTGGCCGAGTAATAAGTTTTGATTCCCTTATTCTAAAGAATTGGACCGTCACATTAAATTTGAATTGTCTTCGGTTATCCCTAGTGGTACCCAGCCGAGTGTTTCTCGCACGCTGCCTACACTTAAACTGTTTCCCAAAGTCAGTTTAGCACAGAGCGAGTTGCCTGTCGGTGGAACGCCTCTAACCTGTTGGCGGTTGTCTAGGCTTATGATTGCGATGCAGTCTGCATTTGAATAGACTAAAATTGGCTGGATAAACGATTTATAGTCTGTTTCTCTTACCCTGTAGTTACAAATCCTGAGATTTTGCCTGAAATTTTTTTTAGGGCCCTGTTCGCGGTAGGCAACACACAGTGCATATGGCCTCGAAGTTTGTAAGGGTGGTGTAGATGGTTTATGCATCTGGAAACTGACAGGGGTTGACACTGAGCAGGAAGAAGAAGTTCCAAGTCCCAGGTATTCTCCCTGTCAGCTAAGCTGTTGAGTTCGTGTTGTAGCTTGTCCTTTGTCACAGGCTATGCTGACATTCCGTTCGTGTACTGTGTGATTCGTTATTACGATTGCGATCATGTGCTCCAACAGTTTACAGACCGAGCTTTTGAGGGAGAACAGTTATAGTTGGCAGAGTAATAAAGTTCCACTCTCTTAATAATTGGCGTAACACACGCTGTTCACCTGTCATTTGACGGCGAGGATTTGAACCCCGATTTGTGACCGTGTGAAGAGACGGAGACTTTGGGATAGATTTCGGATACTGAAATAATGCTAAACTTTTCAAACTCAAGTGGATACCGAAATTCCATAATTCTGTCTTCTTATCTTATATTATATGTTACAGACGCTTCTTCTGTACAGAAGATTATTGCGTCCTACGTATTTCTATGGTTTGTGTTTAGTCCTGTATTCTTACTAGAGTTTTAAATGATGATAAAGTGTTGGCTTTCCTGATTTCTTCAGGCAACCCATGCCACGCCCGAATACCGGACGGAAAGAAAGAAAACTTGTATGTGTTTGTTCTTGCATATGGAATAAGAAAGGTGTTTTTATCTTTATCTCTATCTGAGGGTTGTAATAAGTTTTCTTTGTGTTGTATTTCTAAATTAGAATCAATTGCCTTTTGTATAATTACTAATTTACTCTTGGTTCTTCTATCCTCTAGTGTTTCAAGGTTTAATGATTTAACTAATGGTGTTACTCTTGTCAGTTTTGAATATTCTCCAGTAATGAATCTGGCAGCTCTTTTTTGGATTTGTTCTAACTTATCAATATTTTCTTTGGTGGATGGGTCCCATACAGAAGATGCATATTCTAGTATAGGTCTCACCAGGGTGAGGTAGCATTTTAGTTTTATATCTTTGTTACATTTATAAAAGTTTCTTTTTATAAAGCCTAAGGTTATGTTTGATTTTTTAATAACTTCATTGACATGGGGATTCCAAGATAGTTTCTCATTTATTATGACTCCTAAGTATTTTGCATCTTTAGTTTGGGTTAGTTCTTTTCCATGGATGAAGTATTTTGAATTTATTTGTTTTTTCTTTTTCTTTGTTACTATTAGCAGTTGACATTTTTCTGGGTGGAAGGACATACTCCAGTTAGTTTCCCATTTTATTAATTCATCTAAGTCTTTTTGTAAAATTTTGCTATCTTGTTCTCACTTGATTGTTCTATAGATTATGTAATCATCAGCAAATAACCTAACTTTAGTTCCTGTTGAGATATTGTTGGGTAAGTCATTTATATAAATTAAAAATAGTAAAGGACCTAGGACAGTTCTTTGTGGAACTCCTGAGTTAACCTTTATTGGTGTAGATTTAGATCCATTAATTATTACAGTTTGCTCCCTACCCAATAGGAAATCTTGGATCCAGTGATGTAAGGGACCTGAGATTCCAAAGTATTTAAGTTTTTTAAGTAAACTAAGGTGGTGAACTTTGTCAAATGCTTTTGAGAAGTCTAGTAATATTGTATCTATTTGATCATTATTATCTAAGCTTTTTGATAGATCATCTATTAGACCTATCAATTGTGTTTCACATGATCTGTTCTTTCTAAAGCCATGTTGGTGTGGGCATAGGGCATTATATTTGTCAAGGTGGTTATCTATTCTGCTATATATTATGTGTTCCAGTAATTTACAGGTGATACTAGTAAGTGATACAGGTCTGTTATTACCAAGGTCGGACTTATCACCTTTCTTAAAGAGTGGCGTTACATTGGCTAAATTCCAATCCTGGGGCACTTGACCCTGGTTTAGAGAGGCTTGAAAAAGAACTACAAGGATTGGGGACAGTTCTTTGCTTAATTATTCTAATAACCTGGCAGGCAATTCATCTGGGCCAGTAGCTTTGTTTATTTTAAAGTTTTTTAGGAGTGAATGTATACCTATCTCATCTTCAGTTATGTTACCTATTTCTTCCATTTTATTTAAATTTATTGAAATTTCCTTGTCGCCTGAGGCAGAAAATGATGATGCAAAATATGTGTTAAGGATATTAGCTTTAGTTTCATTATCATTATAGGTTTTATTATTTGAGCCTTTTAGTGTCAGAAGGACGACAGTTGTGCCCTAAAAGCTGTACGTGGATGACGGCAGATGTGCCCTAAAAATTGTGCTTGGATGACGGCAGATGTGCCCTAAAAGCTGTGCTTGGATGACGGCAGATATGCCCTAAAAGCTGTGCTTGGATGACGGCAGATGTGCCCTAAAAGCTGCACGTTTTGACGGCAGATGTGCCCTAAAAGCTGTGCTTGGATGACGGCAGATGTGCCCAAAAAGCTGTACGTGGATGACGGCAGATGTGCCCTAAAAGCTGTGCTTGGATGACGGCAGATGTGCCCAAAAAGCTTTACTTGGATGTGGAACACTTACTACTTTCCATCATCTCAGAGCAAAGATTAGTCTCACCATTCAAGTTAAAATAAATTGGAGCTCATATATCATCCAGTCCCGTGAAAACAAAAATTGTTGTTGAGCCTTCTCGTCCATGAGGGGCATCCACCGATCATCGTCGGCGTCTGCTATTTCTCCAAGGGCATAAGCCACCTACAAGAGACCTCCAGGCATCTCTATCCTGTGCCAGCTTCTTCAGGATCCTCCATCCATGGCCAATTCTCTTGATGTCTGCCTCCAATTCTCGCGCCGAGTGTTTCTTGGACGGCCTCTTTTTCGCTTACCCTGTGGGTTCCATTTCAGGGCTTGCCTTGTTGTAATAGAAGCAGGTTTTCTTAGTGTTTGACTAATCAACCTCCACCGCTTTTGAAGGATGTCTTCCTCAATGGGCTTTAGTTTTGTCCGCTGTCAATGATCCCACTTGCTGATTTTGTACGGCCAGTGACGATTCTGAGAATCCTTCTTAGACAATTGTTGATATATGACTGGATTCTGGTCAGGTTTACAACCGTTGTTCTCGACGTCTCAGCTCCATATAGCAGCACAGGTTTCACCATAGCGTTGAAAATCCTTACTTTTAACTTGCTGTCTAAATTGTTGGAGACCCAAACATTCTTAAGTTGCTGGAAGGCTGCTCTTGCTTTTCCGATCCTTATTTTGACGTCTGCATCTGTACCAACTTGTTTATCTACCACACTGCCAAGGTAAACAAAACTGTCCACTTCCTCAAGGGCTTCCCCTTCAAGTATGATGGGTGATATACTGGTGGCTTTAACCTTGAAGACTTTACTCTTCCCTTTGTGTAAGTTGAGACAAATGCTAGCAGAAGTGGCTGCGACAATATTTGTTTTCTCCTGCATCTGTTTTTGGGTATGTGCAAGAAAGGAAATATCATCAGCAAAGTCAAGATCATCAAGTTGATCCCACAAGGTCCATTGGATGACATTTCTTTTCTTCTGTGTGGATGTTTTGATCACCAAGTCAATGGCTAACAGAAACGGAGAGGGTGACAACAAGCAAGCTTGTCTCACACAAGTCATCACCGGGAAAGCATCTGTCACCTGCTGACCATGGACAATTCGGCAGTTTATCTCTTCGTACGCGTTTCTGATTATATCAATAATCTTCTGTGGCGCCCCATAATGCCTTAGCAATCTCCACATGGTTTGCGTGTCCACACTGTCGAAGGCTTTTTCGTAGTCAACAAAATTGACATAGAGCGACGAGTTCTACTCTAGTGATTGCTCTAGAATGATGCGCAGTGTCGCTGTTTGGTCAGTGCAGGATCTGTTGGTGCGAAAACCAGCTTGTTGGTCCAACAGAAGAGGGTCTACAGCGTTTTTCATTCTGTTAAGTAGTACATGATTGAAAAACTTTCCTGGGGTGGACAGCAGGGTGAACCCTCTGTAGTTGGAGCAGGAGCTTAAATTCCCCTTCTTTGGGACCTTAAGGTATCAATCATCCAATCAAAAGGAACTTGTTCTTCCTCCCATCTCCAACTTCCGGTTAGGTAGAACTTTTGGAAGTTATTGAGTACCCTTCCGCAATGATAACAGGCGAAAAAAAATATCACTCACTTGGGGCCCGGGGCCCTAATGTAGGTTTTTTTTCCTAATGTAAGATGTCTCCACTTATATCCTAGAGCTATGCGATGAGAGAAGAAAACTTAAGAACGTAAAGAATACTACAGAAGGACCAACCAAATACAGAGCAATCAATAAAAAGATCAGGAAAGAAATTACTAAAGCAAAAAAAAAATTGGATAGAACAACAATGCTCAGACATCGATGAAAATCTACTAAGGAACAACTCAAAAAAGGCTTACAAGATTGTCAAAGATCTGACATCCACCAAGCAAGGTCGCATCTCAACAATACAAGATAAATCTGCGAAATGTATTACAGAAGAACAAGAAATAATAAAAAGATGGACCGAATACTGTTCTGAGCTATACAATGAAGACTCAAAGGGCGATGAATCAGTGCTCAATTGCCCAACGTCAACTAACATAGACATGCATTACATTCTCCGTGATGAGGTGGAGCTGGCTGTGCGAAAGCTGAAAAAGGGGAAATCGGCTGGAGCAGACAACATCCCAGGTGAACTGATTCAGGCAGGAGGTGACCCAGTAATAAACATTCTAACCAACATGTGCAACAAGATCTGGCAGACAGGAGAATGGCCAACACCCTGGACTCAATCGCTGGTTATAACGCTCCCAAAGAAGGGTAATCTACAATTGTGTCAGAACTACCGTACTATTAGCCTGATAAGTCACCCCAGCAAAGTCATGCTCATGGTAATACTAAACAGACTGAAACCACAAGCAGAGCAGATCATTGCAGAAGAACAGGCAGGCTTCAGAGCAGGAAGGAGCACAACAGAGCAGATCTTCAACTTGCGAGTGCGCTGTGAAAAACATCTGCAACACCAGAGGGACCTCTTTCATGTCTTCATAGACTTTAAAAAGGCGTTTGACAGAGTGTGGCATGCAGCACTGTTGGCAACCATGCACAAGTTAAATATTAATGCTAACCTCATTGCTGTGATCAAGAACCTGTACAACAGAGCAATCAGCGCAGTACTCTACAACAGCAAGCTGGGAGATTGGTTCAAGACCACTGTTGGTGTCAGACAAGGGTGTTTACTCTCTCCCATCCTCTTCAACCTCTTCCTAGAAAGAATTATGACTGATGTGCTCGAAAACCATGTCGGAACGGTCAGCATCGGAGGAAGGATTATAACTAACTTACGCTTCGCCGATGACATAAACGGCCTAGCTGGCAGCGAGGACGAACTAAAAGAATTCCTTGCAAAGCTAGAGAAGACGTCAAAGGCCTATGGCATGGATATCAATGCAGAGAAGACCAATGTCATGGCAAATAAGAATTTCACATGTGAAATACGGATAAAGGGTCAAAAACTCGAGGAGGTCCCTACCTTTAAATATCTAGGGGCTATAATATCCGATGAAGGCTCAAAGCCAGAAATTCTTGCCAGAACGGCCCAAACAACTGCAGCATTATGCAAACTGAAAAACATCTGGCAAAGCAAGAAGCTCTCCCTGAGATCAAATATTCGACTAATGCGCTCTCTGGTGATGTCAGTCTTCCTTTATGGTTGTGAGGCTTGGACGCTCACCGCAGACCTCCAAAAAAGAATTAATGCGCTTGAGATGAGATGTTTTCGAAAGGTATTAAACATCTCCTACACGGCGCACATCACGAACGAAGCGGTTCGCGACAAAATAAGTGCTGTCATTGGCCCTTACGAGAACCTTCTCACCTCAATTAAAAAGAGGAAATTACGATGGTACGGACACGTGACAAGATCTGGAGGTCTCTCAAAGACGATATTGCAAGGCACAGTCCAGGGAAGAAGGAAAAGAGGCAGACCGAGGAAGAGTTGGGAGGGCAATATCAAAGAGTGGACCGGCCTTTCATTTAGCGATTCCCAGAAGGCAGCTCAGAACCGTGACACTTGGCATGAGATAGTGCGCATCTCAAAATGGTGACCCAACGACCCAGCGTCGGGTTAAGGGACAGTTCAAGTTCAAGTTCAAGGTTTATAAAAACAGACTCATCATGAAATCCCCAATCTCTCGTGTAGGTAGAAGCATGAAACTTTGAGAAGCTGTTTAATATTTTTATTACGATAATTAGTGAAATGGACTTTTAAAATGTCCACTCAAGGGGCCCAAAAAAGTTTTTTCCTCATATGGGCTGTATAAAACATAATCAACACTAATTATCCGTCTTCTCGTGTAGGTAGAAGCATAAGACTTTGGAAAGTTGGTGAGTACATGCCCACAATGGTAACAGGCAAAAGAATCTTTAAATCATCACTCCCGGGGGGTGGGGGAGCGGGGCCAAAATGTAGTTTCTTTCTTATATAAAACTGATTCATCACTAATTCTCCAACTTCCCGTTTATGTAGAAGCATGAAAATTTTGGAAGTTGTTGAGTACACTTCGGGTAGCAAGTGAAAGGAATATAAAATTATCAATCACTAGAGCAAGGGGCCCAAAGGTAGTATTTTTCTCCAATTATGAGCTTAATAAAATATGATTAAACTTTGGATAATGTGTAAATGGGTTTGACAAAACTTTGAATATAGAAACTTGTTGGCACCTATATTAGAAACTTGATGGCATCTATTTTTAAATACTTTATGACATTAAATTATATTTATCATTCTTTTGGAGCCTAGAGCCCCTTCTCTCTTTTTCGTAAACGTTTAAGAAGTTTTTACCATTCGATTTCTCACGATTTTTAAATACAAATGTGGACAAACAAATATATCCATCATGATCCATTTTGAAATAGGCATTTTGAATTAGTGTTAGTGGGTTCTCAACGTTAATTGAAATCCTAATTTTCTGCTGCAAAGCGCGGGTATTTAGCTAGGAAATAATACACAAGCCCAGGTCACTCATTCCGTAACGCTAAGGGACGTAGTAAAGCAGTCAATAGCAGTTAAAAAAGAATGGTATCATGTTGGTCTCGAGATTAACAAAGCATGTGATGCTTCTCGCCGTAAAATTTTACATGAAGTCATTGTTTGAGCTTATATTTTAATTTTGGGGAAGGGGACGATATAAAAAGAAAACTGATTCGTACGCATGCAGTAACATTCACGTAAGTTACAAAACGTGGGCGCTATAGGCGCCCCTGAATTCCTTTGAAAAAGATTAGTTGCTAGAAGCCACAACAATCACAGACACGGCAATAACCAAAGTATTTTCAAGAAAAGCGACATTTTGGGAAATGGGAACAATGTAAGAAAAGCCGTTAATAGTTTGGCTGATTATATAGTTTGGAATATTACCCAAATATAAGTGGGCATTTGAAAAAAGTGAGTGCCGTTGGCGCTACGGTGCCCCAGCACAACCTAATATATAAAATATAAATCTTGAATTTTTATGCAAATATATTTTTTTAACGTGGTAAATATTGTGTACTAGATTATTCTCTTTACTCTTTGCAAAGGAAAATTAATAGAGCAGGCAGTTATTGAACACACTCTGGTTGGGCGGATCAAGATTGCACGGGGCCCCTGGCTTTACCCCATTCAGCACCCCCCCTCTTAATCAGCCATAGCACTCTGGGGTTAAACTTCAAATTGTCCTAAACAAGAAATCTCAGATTTCACAACAATGATTGTTTATTTAGTTTTACAAATTGACGTGTCGGCTCTAGTTTGCTGGGAAACATTCAGCTTTGATTTGAAACAAACATCTATACATTATATGTTCGTATCGCTACTAATTTTAGAAATTTATTTTAAAAATAAATCATAGAAGAAAACTACTGCACCACAAAAACGACCCTTTTCGAACGTCCATATAAAAATTGTTCAATATGGAAATGAGATTTAATTTTTCTTTATATATCTCTACATTTTCTGATTATTTAATTAATTGATTTCAGCTGAAATGTGTTTATTTTGAAAACTTCCGTCATTTTTGACGGGTAATATATTAGTTCTTCAATATCTATGCAGCTGGGGAAAAAAAACAACTAAAACTCCACTACAAATATATGAAATGTTTAAACCTTCAATAAACTGCCCTCCTGTAACGTAGACGAGATTTGATTGGTCAATAGATCATTAAAAGAACAGTACACAATGAATTTATTAAGGTATGCTGAAAAAAGTCACCACATTTTAGAGTAGTGCAAAATGAATAGAGTACAATACACCTGAGGCCAACCTATTTATAGAGTACAATACACCTGAGGCTAACCTATTTATAGAGTACAATACCTGATACCAACCTATTTATAGAGTACAATACACCTGAGGCTAACCTATTTATAGAGTACAATACACCTGAGGCTAACCTATTTGTGTGTTTTACATTCACAATTTGTAAGAGTGATGTGATGTGAAGTAGTATGTTGCTTCTACGGTTATTTTTTTAAATTTTTTGGTGGGATTAAACTTACTGGGTTGACATTTAGAAAGATTTCTTTGGATAGGATTTTAATTAGTTAATTGTCATTTAGAAATATTTCCTTTGGGTAGGATTTTAATTAGTTGATTGTCATTTAGAAATATTTCCTAAGGTAGGATTTAAAACATTGGCATTTATTCTTTGAGATGTATTATAAGGCACGTATTTGGTTAGGTGTAATTTAGAGCATTAATTTGGTGAGCTATAATGTTGGGCATTAATTTGGTGAGATGTAATTTAGAGCGTAATTTAGAGCATTAATTTGGTGAGCTATAATGTTGGGCATTAATTTGGTGAGATGTAATTTAGAGCATTAATTTGGTGAGCTATATTGTTGGGCATTAATTTGGTGAGATGTAATTTAGAGCATTAATTTGGTGAGCTATAATGTTGGGCATTAATTTGGTGAGATGTAATTCAGAGCATTTATTTGGTGAGCTATAATGTTGGGCATTAATTTGGTGAGGTGTAATTTAGAGCATTAATTTGGTGAGCTATATTGATGGGCATTAATTTGGTGAGATGTAATTTAGAGCATTAATTTGGTGAGCTATAATGTTGGGCATTAATTTGGTGAGATGTAATTCAGAGCATTAATTTGGTGAGCTATAATGTTGGGCATTAATTTGGTGAGATGTAATTTAGAGCATTTATTTGGTGAGATATAGATCTAATGTTGGGCACTAACTTTGGTAAGATGTAATTAAGAACATTTATTTGGTTG
Source organism: Radix auricularia (assembly GCA_002072015.1). NCBI lineage: Eukaryota > Metazoa > Mollusca > Gastropoda > Lymnaeidae > Radix > Radix auricularia. Next base: position 262,299 of record MUZC01003935.1, on the reverse strand, counting down.
GGCACTAATTTGGTGAGGTGTAATTTAGAGCATTTATTTGGTGAGATATATAATGTTGGGCACTAATTTTGGTGAGATGTAATATAGATCATTTATTAGGTGAGATATAGATCTAATGTCGGGCACTAATTTGGTGAGATGTAATTTAGAACATTAATTTGGTGAGATGTATAATGTAAAGTATGACGCCCCAGGGGTGTGATAATGTGTGTTAGAAAATGTCCAGACGTTAAATTGATGAAATAATATGACGTCACACGGGTCTAATTTTGATCAATAAGTGTGCTACTTATTTGTCTTTTTTTCCCCAATAACTCTTGTTAATCTATAGACGACTGTTTTCAAGGCTTTATGCTTTGTTTATTGGATGTTTATGATTTGCTATTTAGGCACAGACAAAGTGTTGGTTGTTATATCTATATGTGTTGAATATGAATATGTGTGATGTTGAAGTTTGTAATACGCTTATGTTGTGCATGCATGATAAATATGTGTGATGTTAAAGTTTGTAATGTGCTTATGTTGTGCATGCATGATAAATATGTGTGATGTTGAGGTTTGTAATACGCTTATGTTGTGCATGTATGTTGTTTGAGGGATGATTTTGTTTTTTCGAATTCTTGTAAGGCTTATCGAGTTGTTTATTGCGTTATGTCAAAAAAACAAAACCCCACCGTAGTTAAATAGTTTAAGGCTATCAAGTTGATTGTTGATTTACGTGTGTCAAAAGTTTTGTTTTGGTCTTTAAGTGGGTAAAACTGTCAGAGATGTTTGTGTGGTGGATGATGTGGGTAGGACTGTTAGTGTTGTTTATTTACACTTTTATTATATCTTAATTTTGTTCATTTATGTTCCGTTTATAAGTATTGTTGTTTTTGCACATATGTTTTGGTAACTAGCGCTCCCTGTGATGATGGTTTTATAAATTGTTTTATGCGTTTTCTTTTATTAGCCGTTTCTTATCGTACCTTAGTTTTGTTATTAAGCTGCTATTATCCTTGTTCATAAAGTTAATTATGTTTTAAATATTAATGAAAGTAAATATATGTGTTTTATTTATTTGATAGAATGTTGAGTTTGTGAGGGTTTTCTGTTTTGTTTTGTTCATATGTGTGTTATAGTCAGCTTTTGTATTATGCATGTATTGTATGCGATGTTCGGGTGTTGTATAACAATATGTCGGTTTGAAGCAAAATGTAACAGAGCAAGGTTTCAATGAAGAGCCTCACAGTCGTTGTTTTCATCTCTTGGTCCCATCGGATCAATCACATACATGTCTACTTATCGATGTCTTTGTTTATAGTTAATCTCGATACTCTGACTGGGAGAGATGTATTAACAAAACAGACTGTGTGCAGGTAGATATAATGTATCAATACAATGTACAAAACTCATCCCCAACACGGAGCTTGCCTAAAGTTGGTACAAAGCCAAATGTAAGACCGGCAATAAACGCCAACTTGGCCGTGGGGTGAGGCAAAGATTAAAAGAATACGTCATTTTGAAAAGATCACGTGACGGGGGCATGTATTTAATACTCTAAGGAAATCTGAGAGATGTCGATGAAGATGAATGAACTCAATAAAAGATGGAAAAATAAATAAAAATAATTTTTAAAATAATAATAACATTTGGTTGTGCGATGAAAGGGGAGAAAATAATACAGTGGAAATGATTTGATAATATATATTACTATCAGTGGCGTCGTTGGGGGGGGGGGAGCGGCGGACCGCCCCGGGTGACACCATCAGGGGGGTGACACGAAATCCTTATATTTTAGTGTGTTCGATTTTATATCAGAAAAGAAAACAATACACATTTCTTTCAACTAGAAACAAAGTCAGAAATACAATGATATCTATTAAACGCAATTAACTTGCAATATTAAAACAATTCCAGCACACAAACAACATTAAACCATAAATAAGAAAAACAGAAAAGAAACAATCACAGCAGAGAGATTTTTAAAAAGGTTGGACCAACAGCATGAATGAATCCCGACCGACTATATCCCCACATTAGTGGTGTGGGGGATATACATTTTTCTCCAAAAACAAATTTTTTTTAATTAAAAAAAAAAACCGGGTTTTTTTTTTTTTTTTTTGGGGGGGGGTAGAAGAAAATTTTGAATTCAATGTCCTTGAGTCAATATGTTGTTATATTTATTAAAGACTTGCAAGCATAGATCTGCATGTTTGTATAAAGGCAGTCCTCCGGTTACGACAGTCCCCACCCGACTTACACTGTTTAATGGCTACACACGGACCCACACAAAGGATAATATTTCGCGTTATTGGGTATTTTAAAAATGTTTTTTCAACGCTTGTTTTTCATGGGGTAACGAATTGTTTTCTCTATTTGAAATCATAAAGTTATAAAAAATATTGCGATTATTTTCATGACGAAGTTTTCAATCAAGTCAGTAAAGCTAAATAAGCTTACAAGTTCCTTTTAAATTAGAGAGACATACATCAGTCTTGGTTGTCCAATACAATTTCTAATTAATGTTTATATTCTTTTCAACTTTGAAAATGATCGCTTTCTGCTGCAGTTTGATGTCATCATTGAGAGATAGATGCGAAGTGCGATGTTAGCCTACATTTGTAAATAACTGAAATTTAGCTCATTCAAAAGCAGCAACATTTTTAGCTCCGTGCACTTGTTTTGTGCATAGTGCTACTACTTCCCTTTCCTTACACTAAGCCTGGGGCTGGACAATAACTTTTTAAAGAGTTCTGAAAATTGGACTAACTGTGAAGGTAAGCAGCCTTCGAAATCACTTTAATATTCTTCATTAACTTGTCTGCTGCCCATCGAATGGCGTCATTGCTGAGCTCAGAATGGATGTCTTTATATGCGCTTAGCCGATGTTGTAGGGCTCAAAAAAGTTTGTCCATGATTTCCAGAAAACCTGTTTTGGTGATATCAAACTGACACTATCTCTTCTTTGATAGTATTGACGATTATTCATACTCTTTTTTATTCACGGACTTGTCCTTTCCTTTGTCTTAATATAAATGAAATTAACAATGCTTTCTTTTAACAAACTCAATGACAGACTTCAAATACTTAACTGAAATCAAAGATATTCTCGACACTTGAGAGGACAAATTCGTTTTCTGAAATCTCTCAAAAATTGTTTTCCCTAAAATTCAAGTAACATAGCGACTTTAAGTTGTTTAAGTTCCTTCCGAAATTTTTCTGCTTAAAGTCAACAGACACGGGGCTGATTTTCGTTAGTTGCTAATTCTTTCAGTGCTGCAATATTTGTGAGAGACGTGTTGTGTTGTTGTATTGACATGGTATGAGCGTGCGAGTTGACTGAGTATGAAACATGGGAGTTGTTAGGTGAACTAGAAATAGAGTGTGTGGTCGTTGACTGAGTATGAAACATGGGAGTTGGGTGAACTAGAAATAGAGTGTGTGGTCGTTGACTGAGTATGAAACATGGGAGTTGTGAGGTGAACTAGAAATAGAGTGTGTGGTCGTGAAGGGAGAGGATGGATGGCAATAAAAGTAAGGTTCGCTATGAAACAAGAGGTTCATTCTAAGATTCATTAAAGATATTAAGACTTGTTACCTAGACCATAAAGAGTTAAAGTCGTGTTTCTTGACTTGCAAGTTCTTTTACAATATACTCATTGTATCAGTTATTAATACACATGACATCAGGGCCGGCCTTAGGCATGAGCAAACCGGCAAACACCTAAGGCCTCCGATTAGGGTTATTATTAATGGGGGCGTCGCACTTTAGTATACATGAAAATAACAGTTAAAACAATGGGGGCCCTTGGCTTATTAGCCCGCTCAGCCCCTCTCTTTAATCCACCATTGGGGAGGGGTCACCCATTTGTAACGATGTGTGACGAGGGGGGGAGGTGTGCTTAAAAATTTGATATCACATAAAAAAAACCCGCAAATTTAAAAATAAGTTGCCCCTGAACCATATGATTGTTTACAATTTATTTAATGACGTTTTCAATGGCCTCCCACGTGCTACGATATTAGAGTGCAGACTGACACTAAATATATATTTAAATGGAAAAACATTAATTTGCAGCATGCTAATTTTTATTGACAAATTTTGTGTTTGGAGGAAGGATGTCTAAGCTTTGTGACGTGGGACGTGGTGGTCGAGTGGTAGCGATGGTCACGAGTTCGAATCCACGCGAAGGCGAGGATTTGTTCCCGGGGCCTGAGGAGTCCCCGAGTCACCCAGCTCTGAATGGGTACCTAACTAGACAATAGTTAGGCGGCTGGGGTAATGCGTGGAACCCTTATAGCCGTGGCCTGTGACCGCTGCATCACTTGCCAACAGATCATCTCTCATGGTCTGTGGACGCAATTATCTTCTGCATAGAAGGAGCGTCTGTATATCTAAGATAAAAAGAAGACGTCATAGCGGAAAAAGGGGGTAGGGGCTTACGCATTTGTGACAAAGTATGACGCTTGGAGGGGTGAACATTTGTAACCTGACGTAACGTCATTTATGGACGTCACACTTAAATCATAAAGGGGTGACACCATGAGCTACAGCCCCGGGTGACACCAGCCCTAGCGACGCCCCTGTTTACTAGAAGACAATATTGAACACAACATCCTAAAAAACAAAATAATAATTTTTTTTTAAAAATTACATTTGGTTGTTTATTGAAAGGGGAAGACATCCTATAATGGAAATGATAATAATATATTCTGTTATAAGGAAAATTTATCATAACAGATCAAATTTTAAAAAATTATTAAAAAAAAAAAAAAACACACATTTGATGTGTTATGAAAAGGTAATAACTAACAATAATATAATAGAGATGATATGGTAACACATTTTATTATAACCATATTTGACGTGGACTCTACGACACATTTATTACAATAAATTACGATCACGGCCACGTCTACAATCATCAATTAGCGACAGTGTTGTGCGGGTGTGGTACATACATGTAAACAACAACCCGCTCCTTGCCCATGGGCCGACATTGGTTTCAGATAATAGTAGTTACAGCCACACAGCTGGCGAGCTCAATGACATTAAATTTTATAAAAATCCCCAGCATTCTTCTTCTGTATAGAAGGAGCGTCTAGTGTTACAGAAAGGAAATCTCTTTACTTGGAGTTTAGTGCCGAACCATGTTAGTCAACAAAAATTTGTTTTAAAATTGTGCTATATGAAGAACAAATGGCGGCTGGATCGCGAAGTCAACAGTGCGCTCGCCTAACAAACTGAGGGGCGTGGGATCTAACTAAAAAGTCCTTCTCCGTCCTGAAAAGGAGATGGGTGCCGCCAGGACTACCAAGCCCCGAGAAAGTTCTAATGACAACATTAAAAACCCCTGCGACCACGAGTTTATGGGACAAAACAAAAAAAATAGACGGATGGACATTACCTGGTTGTTGTTTTTTCCAATACTATATCCGAGTTAGAATGTAATTTTCTTCTGTAACTTTCCTGGAGTTCAAACTATTTATGGTCAGTTATGGTCAGTTATGTATAATTACTTTGTATAGCTATTGAAAAAAAAAAGTATCTTCTACCTATGTTTAGTGACCAAATCGGATTTCACAAGCTTCTAGAGTCTAGAGACACACAGTGTAAACGGCTGGGTTATAATATGTTGATACGATGTTCGTATTGGCTCAAGTAGTCTGAGAGAAATATACAAGTGTAGATTTCTTCTCATAAGAACCATTCTGAGACTTAACTACCCCCCCCCCACACACACATTACCCTCGTGACCTTCCTACCGAGTTAACATTTAACCCACGTGACTAATGTGTCTATTAGGGTCTTTAGTTTCATTTTTCTTGGTACAAATTTAGGTTCCATCCTATTTTTAGTAATATTTATTTGTACTGATGGGGAAATGTGGGCCTTCATAGCGAATATACCATGAAGCTTCTATAAAATCAAGGTAACCTATGTGCCACCCCCTAATTTATAGTCATCCCTGCCCATTTCATCAGTGCCACCCCCTAATTTATAGTCATCCCTGCCCATTTCATCAGTGCCACCCCCTAATTTATAGTCATCCCTGCCCATTTCATCAATGATTAAGCTAGTAAGACGTGAATTGAAGAAACTTTCAAAGAATGGATGTAGATATTGTTGCGAGTTTAGCTTGTTAAACCGCATTTGATTTATGTGATCTACATCAATCACACACAGGAACATATTGTCTTTGAGCGTGACAGGGGGAGGGGGTGTCCGGCCATGTGTGACGTCACGGTGTTTTATATTAAATTTTATTTATTTTGTTAATAAAAAATATATTTTTGTTCAAAAATGTGACGTACTGGGGGGGGGGGGGGC
>MUZC01003935.1:242372-255938 GCA_002072015.1 Radix auricularia | reverse complement strand
GCGTCCCGAGATTTGTGACAGTTTGTGACAGGGGGAGCGGGGGAGTTAAAAATGGTCAAAATAGAGGTGACGTACTTTATAGACGGCCCCTAAAAGACCTAATCGGAGTCCACGCGTCTTCTGTTATATATGATTGTGGCGCCTTCTTCTCATATTCTTTTGGCCTGAGACTTAGTTTCTTAAGGCCTTGACTAATACCTGGGCAACCTGCTTCATCTGCTGAGCCGTGCCATACAACACTGTCTTCACGTGGGACTCTTTTGCCTCCCAAACCTCCCCGGATATGTCTAGCGCGTGACACGAAGTTTACAGGTGTAGTACTGTTTCAGAGGCTAGGCTGCAATGACGGCAGTTGGATTCCTGTTGAAATATGAGTTAGTTGGGCACAATGGGCGGTGCTCTGTTGGGGACAATGGGCGGCGCTCTGTTCGCATTTGAGTCAATAAACTTTGGTGTTTGCGACTCAGACTCCACCACTGACACTGGTCTGATTGGCATGGCCTGGGCATGTTAGCGAATACCCCCCTGGCAGTCGTATATCAGCTCAATCCTGGTACCACTTGTTCCTGAAGAGGTCCAGTAGCCAGCTCTTTTCCCCGAGATAAGTGACTGGTACATCTGGTTGGGGCTGGGCTGTCCCGGGTTTTGTAGAGAGTCTGCTTTCTCATTGCCGTCAACATTCACGTGGCTCGGGACCCACTGCACCGTCACCTTACCTCCGAGTCTTTCTAGCTTTCCCACGTCATCTACGATGTCTTCAACCAAGTAGCTGCTACACTTCTCACTTTTCCTCAGTTGGTGGCCCGCCTATTGGGTATAGGATGAGAGCACCATATCCTGCTGTTCCTTCTCTCAAGCTGGCAGACCCATCCGTGAACACTTTCACTTGGGTTCCCCCCCCCCCCGAAACCTTCAATTCTCTCCAGGGCAGTCACTTTATTTACATATTCAGTGCTGCGTTTCGTAAAGGCCGTGTCAGTAAAAAAAAACACAACGTATTACGGGACGGGTAGCCTACGCATACGGCGGTTTAAAAGGGACACTTATAGTTTGTCTTCTGTTTTGTTTGGGGTTTAACAGTCCTATCAAGTTCCATTACTTGATGCATAAATGAAGACCGCTTCAACCAACCACGTCCGTCCCAGTTATTCTGCTTTTGGTAGCAGGGTTCTCTAGAGTCTAACCTGCGATACCTTTCAGCAGATGTTATAATTGCCTTGTCCCTAAATATTTCAAGTGGTTCTACTTTCGCTATGACTTCCACAGCAGCTGTGGTTCTGTAAGCGCCACAGATAAATCTTAGAGCCTGGTTCTGGATGCGACCCAGTTTTTACAATTTTGTTTTGCTTACAAAGGCTTGGACGGACATACTGTAATCCATTACACTGCCCAGGGAAAGAGTTCTGGGCGTGATTGCTCCAGAGCCCCAGTTCGTGCATGATATCGTATCTGTAGATGATCCATTCTGTAGATGACCCATTTGAAGATGACAATTTTTGTAGATGACCTTCTCGTAGATAGACCATTTTTAAGATGACCCCTCTTTTAGGTGATCCATTCTGTATATGACCCATTTTGAAGATGACCACCTTTTTAGATGATAATTTTTGTAGATGACCCCTTTTGGAGATGATCCCGTCTTTAGATGATCCCTTCTTGAGATTACTATTTTATTAAATGACCAATTCTTTAGTTGACCCCCTTCTGTGAATGACCACAAGTAGCTTGTAATGTATGGGATTTTCCCCTTGATGTACCTTTATTTCTCCCCAAAGAGTTTCCCCAGGTACGTGAATGTGAGTACACTGTCCCCACACCGTCTACCCCTCCACCCACTTATTGAAATGTTCAAATCGCCATCCCGCCCCCACAATACCATATAGTATACTTGCGCGTGTCAATCGATGGACGGGTCGATTTAAAGCCAAAGGTTGAGTGGGTTATTACGTTGAACGTGTCGCCGTCTAAATTATGGCAACACGGGGACAAATGTGTTGTCTGTCTTCATTGACACCCCAACGGCTTGGAAACAGGGGCAGTCAATGAAAGCGATGGGGAAAAGGACTAGGGACAAGAGAAGAAAAGAGAAACAGAGGGGGTGGGTAAAAGATGGCGCTATAAAGCAGACGAACAAGTTTTGCTAATTCAATTATTTATTTTTCTAATAATGTATCTACACATTTAGGATTGTAACGTAACCAAATTGCATAATACAAAAATTGTACGCATATTAGTTTCAAGCAGTGGCGGCGTTAGGTAAACGGGGGGCCTAGTGCCAGCAATGACCCCGCGGGGCCAGAGTACTAGTAAAGATCGCTAAGCACCAGTATGCTATGGTATTTAAAAATATGAAATATCTTGATTATTGTGTAATTTTAATACCGCGTGTCACCTTTTTATTAAATTATTACAAGTTCATTATTTTCTCTGGTCTATAAACAACGGTTTATTCTTATCGAAAAATGACGTGCTGGTTACGATGTGATTTAAAATGCAATTTATTGGCAGACATATTGCAAAATAATTGCGAAAGGATTACAAGAGTGCCTCTTTCGTTTCTTTACAATCGTTTCCAGCATACGTTCTACCATCCACTCTTTGGTTCTACATGTATAGGCTATTAGCCAGGACGAGACATGTTCAGGACCGAAACGCGGGGCCTACCTAAGCGCGGGGCATACCTAAGCGCGGGGCCTGGGGCAGTCGCGCCAGTTGCCACCCTCAAACGCCGCTCCTGGTTTCAAGTTAAGGGGCGTGGTTAGAAACAAGGCTTGAGTGAGAGTGACACCAAAATGGGAGAGAGATGGGTAGCAAAAAGAAAAGAAATAAAGTGAAGGGGGGCAAATAGACCGAGAAAGAGAGACAGACAGACAGACAAAAAGGGATTATGTTATTTCCACAGACCATAACGGCTGATCTTGTTGGCAAGTAATGCAGCGGTCACCTGCCACGGCTGTCACATGGATTCGAACTCGTGACCATCGGTACGCCAGTCGAGCGCGCTGCCACTCGACCACCGTGGCTTATTGAATAGTGTTAATTTAAATATTAAAGTGGATAATTGATAATTGATAATAGTCGATAATTTGTATATGTAAATTTTGGCCCCAAAACAACAACAACACATTTGATAAGTTTCCAGCTGAGAGAAGTCAATTATTTGACAGCGTACATTTATTATCTACGATGACCCTTGACCTGTGTTTACAAAGGCTAGATAATATTTACATTTAGTTGTCATGACACTGGGCTTTTGATGGGTGATGATTAAAGTTCAGGCAAGAATTTTTTAAAGATAATAAACTAATAAATGTTAAAATTTTAAAAAATATTAAAAATTAAAAAATTTAAATTAAAAAAATAATAAAAAAATTTACATAATCTTAATAATTGAAACTACACTGTCCCATTACATTTTTTAAAACAAAATAACACTTCACATACAAAAGAGTACACTATGTAATTATTTTTTTTAAAATATCCCTTACAGACCATGAAGGTCCATGGGGGCGAGTGAAGTAACGCGGTTCGAACTCGCGACACGGGTTCTTACAGAGGTTCGGTAGTCCAGCTCGCTACAACTTAGACCACCTCGCCCCCACTATTTAATTATAAATAACTGTTTTTAATGAAAAATCACAGCACACAGTAGATATCACTGTATTAAAGTTTTCTTGTTTTGACAATTAAATTTTTTATGTGTAACCCTTATATTTGAATACATGTAAATGCTTTGGGCTGAAACGAAGTATGTCAACCGTGACGTCACGAAGCTACCTGTTGCTGGAAAAGAGAGTTCTATAAATTCTAAAAGGATTTTCAAAAATGGAAGATTTTTAGGGTTTGGGTTGGCTATAGCTTTGAATTTTCGGAAAATAAAGGTTTTAGACTTTGGGTTGTGTATAGTTTTAGAATTTTAATTTTAAAGGACGTGCGATAACAACAAAGATGGCCGCCGGTAATGATCGTGACGTCACGGTCGATATACTTCGTTTTAACCATGCCTTCTTTAAAATAGCAAGAAAACCTACTGGTCAGTCTCAATCTATCGAAGTGAGGTGTAGAGTCCAGAAAAACTTTTCTGTTCTTACGAGCAACAAAACCCGCGCCCCGCCGTCGTTTCGATGGCATGTTGTCTAGGAGTAACAGTAGTGATTAGCAGGACTGAAACACTTCACGATAGGAACACAGTACTGAGTAATGACAAAAATACTGTAGCAAAAAAATAACTCGCTTTGAACGTCCGCGTAAATTTGTTCAATGTGTAATGATATTTAAGTTTCTCCGCTAGTGATTGGCTGTAGGAGTCTGTAGGAGCTTGAGGGACCAATCGCGATCGAGAACCTGAAAGAGAACTGTCTTTTATTATTATAAGATGATGGCATGCAATGAATGATTTTCCCCACTATGTTTGTTGTTGTAAAGGAATCTTGACGTAATGGTCTACATAAAATCACAGGTTGAACATTTTGACACATTGCTGTGTATAAATAAAAAATTTGATTGCATGTAGCAACGAAAAAAATAATCAAGAAACACATTTCAAGACCTTTTTAAAAAACCTTTTCCACAGTCGTTGCCATGAGTGATCATCACGACTGCCACGCACTACAACATCCACCACCAACACCATAAAACAACTTTACTCTACCATTAAAGTGCATTGTTAAATATCCCCCCTTTTTCCTTAAATAGCCACTTCACAATACCCCCCTCCCCAAAATTTTTAAAATTTCAATGATATTTTTTCCCGCATTATAAAAAGATGTACCAATATCCTCAAGACTTCGAATAGTGTTGGAAGTGGATCATGCATGAATGAGAAAAGCTTAAATAGGGACTAATGCCACGAAACTGTGTCCGCAATATTCTTCTTGACCACTGGCTAACATTGTGACGCGCAACTATTGCCTCGGCAGAAGTGTAGACGCTGTGTTGTATGACATGGAACAAGATGGCATGCGACAGTCGTGTCCTGTAAGCGACCCCAGGCTTTCCTCTTTCAACAGAAACATTATTGTGGGATTCAGGGGGGGGAGGGGCGCAGAACGCACGGGTGACACCATCACAAAGAGTGACATCAAAGCGTCAAACTCTGTATGTTTCAGTTATCTGGCTCTGGCAGACTCCAAGGAGATCTATGGGGTAAGTCCTGAGGGGGGAGGGTGACAGAGGCGCAGCTAGGGTCGGTTGCTCGTGGTGTCACTCCTTCATGACTTTCCCCATATGAATATATATATATATATCCTCCGAGTCTGCCAGTGCCAAATAATGGGAATATACAGAATGTTACATCACACCTTGTTATGGTTTCACTCGGTGTGGTCTGCAACCCCGCACCCCACTAGTGACGCCTCTGGGGGTGATACCAAAAACTACCGCATTAGTTTACACCAACCCTAGTGACAGATCTGTCTTGACATGCTGCTGAAATTGAATATGATTTCACAAACTGATGAAATGGTTACAGGTTTCCTTTCCATAAGTGGAACCATGTTTAGACTTACTTTGTATCGTCCACAGCTTCTGGCGCCCTGTGTGGTAACACCAGGTGTCTGAGTCAATCCAGCTGTATCATCGCCAACAACTGCCAGTGTCCAGCAGGCAAGACTGGACAAGGGAATTTTCATTGTTACGCCAAAAGTGAGTTCTGTAATTAACAACCTTAACGCTTTGCTGTGACATGTTAATTATGTGTGATATTTCTTTCTGTCATTATCAGCGATATTTCTTTCTGTCATTATGGGTGAAATTACTATACGTCATTATGAGTGATATTTCTTTATGTCATTATGAGTGATATTTCTATATGTCATCATGAGTGATATTTCTTTCTGTTATTATGAGTGATATTTCTTTCTGTTATTATGAGTGATATTTCTTTCTGTCATTATGTGTGATATTTCTATATGTCATTATGTTTGATATTTCTATATGTTATTATGAGTGATATTTCTTTCTGTCATCATGAGTGATATTTGCTTTTTTTCATGTGTGACATATATAATATGAGGTTATCCTTTCTGTCCTTAAGTGAAGTTTCAACTTTCACGAGTCTTGCATTTTACTGTCATTTCACAAAACGTTATGTTCCCAAGTCTAAACCTTATATCGCCTTTTGGTATCAATTCCATGTTTGTTTGTGTAGTATTTAAAACGGGGGTCACCAGCCTTTTAAGTTAAGCGCCGAATACAATAATTAAAAGTTTTCAGTGGGTCGAATACAATACTTGTGTTTATACACTGGGCCGAATACAATACTTGTGTTTATACAGTGGGCCGAATACAATACTTGTGTTTATACAGTGGGCCGAATACTATACCTGTGTTTATACAGTGGGCCCAATACTATTTGGGGTATCGAGAGTTTGATAGATTCAATTTAAAAGCAGTGCCAACTTAAAAGTGGTGACGTTTAAAAATGCACTAACTAATGCTGCAGGTAATCCTTTTTAAAAAACGCAAAGTCCTCTTTGCGAAAAAAGTGAAACTTTTGAAAGGAGATTGAGATATTTTTATAAGGCAAAAGTGAAAAAAATTATATCTAGAAATGAGTGTTCTCGTGTCGTATTGCGCTAGATTTTATTAAAGTCTAATATTAAATTTATCTTTTAGTTTTTGTCTATTTCTTTTAAATCAGAAAAAAAATTTGAAAAGGGGCAAAACGCCGTCCATAGCGGTTGACACCATCGACAAGGATAATGTGTTGGGGCAGTGATATCAACATTTTACATACTTCTTCTTGTTCAGAAACATAATTCATCTTGTTCAGAAACATACATCGTCTTGTTCAGAATCATACTTCGTCTTGTTCAGAATCATACTTCGTCTTGTTCAGAATCATACTTCGTCTTGTTCAGAATCATACTTCGTCTTGTTCAGAAACATACTTTCTCTGTTTCATAAAAAATAATTCGTCTGGTTCAGAAAAATACTTCCTCTTGTTCAGAAATGCATTTACTCGGGTTCAGAAACATACGTTTTTATAATATAAGATATAGGATATAAAACTTTCAATAACTTGAGAAAAGATCAGTTTAAGGGGTGGGGTGAACCATGAGAGGATAAAGAGAAATTGTCCATGATAAATTAAAACTGTGACGTTCATATGAGAATAACAAAAGAGTCTGATCACGTACTTATTTCGGATTTTTTAAAAATTCAATCATACGAGTTAAAATAGTTATTCCAAACACTGAAATTACTGTATCATCGACATATAAAAATTATATTAAAAATTCTTCAGACATTATCTTCAAAACGCAATGCCCTTATTTTTATTTAGTTCAAATCATTATATGATACTATACTATAAATGTGTGCGTGGAGGGGGGGAAGCATTATTGTTATAGCTTGTAATAGTTTCCCTAAAAATTTCCCACATTCCCCTGGCTCAATCAATACTCTCGCTGACCTGCTTAAAGTGATCACTTCAGCGGGTTACATTTGAGCATAATTAATATTTAGTGGAGGCGGGGGTTTTTAACTGATATTTAACAAGAGGTGGCCGGCGTGGAGGAGCTCGTGTGCCGTGACATGTATGCAAATTTGAGGTCAAGGATTGCGAAAGAGGTTATTACTCAACTCACTGATTTACTACCCGCTCCGCTTTTAGTGAGTGAGAGGGCTGCATCGATTCCAAGGTTTTGCACATGTTTAAAGAATCGTAAATTTATTTCCACGTTGTCTTTTTAAATGTAGCGTCGGCCTAAAATGTCTGACATTTTAAATTATATCACAACAAATTTTATTTTTCCCCCGAGAAAGTGGACAGATTTATGTTAGCGTAGAAGTAATCTCTTAACTGAGGGAAGTTATTTATGTCAGAAATTTATGTAAAAGACAAGTAGTAGCAACTTCTAATTTTGTAGAAGCGATATAAAAAAACAAAGATCTTCTGGTTTTGAATTAATACATATTTTGATTGCACTTCTGTAGATTTTTTTTAAATACTAAGAAAGCCCTCTCCATTATATTTTAAGTGTGTTTTTAATGTTAGAACAGCCGTCTGATACGGTACAAAAAACCAGATGATCACTGGGGGCATTAAAACACCTTGTGATACAGTGTTGACAGCAAGATATCCCTATAAAACATGGCGTCATTGATTTGGGGCGTAACGAGCTGTTGTAAATGGTTGCTAGGGACCAGGGGGGAAAACCCATGTTACTGAAACCAAGCTTGACAGCGTCGAACCCCATTACGATGTCTTGTCACGTGATTCTAATCGGAGGCCTAGTTTTGATGGGATGCTTCACGTTTCTGAAGTTGAGAAAATTTATTGAAAAAATATATAGCAGTGAAAACTTTACTTAGTGGTGAGAACTATACCTTTTATTTTAAAACACAAATTCCCTAACTTTTATTAATTTATATCGATGTAAAAAAAATTCAGTTTATAGTTGAATATTTTTTTATGTTATACTTCCCGTTTATGGTGTTTTCCGGTGTAGTTTTAAATAATGATCCTCAATACTGAAGTTGAGAAAAGTAAATGAATTTTCTCTATCTTTTTTTAAAAAAAGATTTTTAATACCAATGTTTACCCATTCATCTTTTACTCATCAGCATTCTATTCTTGTCATCGTCATCATCATTGCCTGTCGTCCCATCTTGGGCATAGGCCACGAACAAAGGCTCTCCAGGCATCCCGGTCCTGTGCCAATCTCTCTAGCTGTCCCCAGCTGTGCCAATCTCTCTAGCTGTCCCCAGCTGTGCCCACTCTTTTTGGAGTCTGTCTCCAGTTCCCTTTTCCATGTCATTTTGGGTCGACCTCTTTTTCTCTTGCCCTGGGGGTTCCAATTGAGGGCTTGTCTCACAAAGGTGGATGTAGGCTTTCTGAGGGTGTGTCCAATCCATCTCCATCTGCGCTGACGTATTAGTTCTTCCACTAGCTCTTGTTGTGTACGTTGCCAGAGGTCCTCGTTGGTGATGATATTGGGCCAGTGGATTCGGAGAATTTTCGGAGACATGTTTAATTCTATTCTAGTAGTCAACAATATTTACATTTCCCATCATTTAAACTCCCCCCTTGTATTCCCCAGACAGTAAGAACACCATACTTGTCCCATCATTTAAACTCCACCCTTGTATTCCCCAGACAGTAAGAACACCGATCTATCTGGAGTAAACAACAATATCCGAACATACAGTAACCAGGTCGCACGCCTGCTTTGGCCTTGCCGTGTGCGGATAACAGAGGTCGATTTAACCAGTTCGACTAGCAACCAGCGTTTGAAAGTACAGGTAGGTGGTACCTGACTATGTATAGGTGCTACCTGACTATGTATAGGTGGTACCTGACCATGTGTAGGTGGTACCTGACTATGTATAGGTGGTACCTGACTATGTACCTGACTATGTATAGGTGGTACCTGACTATGTACCTGACTATGTATAGGTGGTACCTGACTATGTACCTGACTATGTGTAGGTGGTACCTGACTATGTACCTGACTTTGTATAGGTGGTAACTGACTATGTATAGGTGGTACCTGACTATGTACCTGACTATGTATAGGTGGTACCTGACTATGTACCTGACTATGTATAGGTGGTAACAGACTATGTACCTGACTATGTATAGGTGGTACCTGACTATGTACCTGACTATGTATAGGTGGTAACAGACTATGTATAGGTGGTACCTGACTATGTACCTGACTATGTGTAGGTGGTACCTGACCATGTGTAGGTGGTACCTGACTATGTATAGGTGGTACCTGACTATGTACCTGACTATGTGTAGGTGGTACCTGACTATGTGTAGGTGGTACCTAACTATGTATAGGTGGTACCTGACTATGTATAGGTGGTACCTGACTATGTATAGGTGGTACCTGACTATGTACCTGACTATGTATAGGTGGTACCTGACTATGTATAGATGGTACCTGACTATGTATAGGTGGTACCTGACTATGTGTAGGTGGTACCTGACTATGTACCTGACTATGTGTAGGTGGTACCTGACTATGTGTAGGTGGTACCTGACTATGTGTAGGTGGTACCTGACTATGTATAGGTGGTACCTGACTATGTACCTGACTATGTGTAGGTGGTACCTGACTATGTATAGGTGGTACCTGACTATCTACCTGACTATGTGTAGGTGGTACATGACTATGTGTAGCTGGTACCTGACTATGTGTAGGTGGTACCTGACTATGTACCTGACTATGTGTAGGTGGTACCTGACTATGTGTAGGTGGTACCTGACTATGTATAGGTACTACCTGACTATGTGTAGGTGGTACCTGACTATGTGTAGGTGGTACCTGACTATGTACCTGACTATGTATAGGTGGTACCTGACTATGTGTAGGTGGTACCTGACTATGTACCTGACTATGTATAGGTAATCTGGAGTAGTACATGTGAGCTGGAATGGTTTGACTTAATATTAAAAGGGGGTCACCGGTAGTTTAACAAATGTTGACAATAGGAGAAAAGCTATTTACATTTTTTTTTTATTTCTTCAATTTTTTATTGAATAAGTTTGCCACAATTATTACATTAGGTTGTTTATACTTCTATTTAAATGCATTGTTTTATTTACACCAACGTGATTGTCATCTGTTTCAAACTATTGACATCTAATCACCGTCAAAACCTTTGTAAATANTATATATATATATATATATATATTAATACCATCCTAACATATAAACAACAAACATATATTTCTATTGATTTTTCAATGTTACCTTCACAAGACCAACAAACAGAGTAAGGCATTATTATTTTTAAGTTATCGTTATAGACCTTTTACAAACAACAATAATTTGTAACCAGCGTTTTTTGGTTCATCGTAAAGCCTTAAAATTAATTACCTCAAATGTTTACTCCAGGTTTTTGGCATCAACAAGAGGAGTTTCGGTCGACCTCTACTTTCTGGACTCGAGGTCAATCTTCAAGTCAAGGACGGGGACAAGGTCAAGGGCATTGGATTATTAAAAACCGGTGCATCGAGAAACGGAACATATACAGTAGGCACTGTTTTGTTAACACGCACTGTTTCAGCTTTGGGCATAGATTTGAAATCATATAGAATAGCACTTCGATAAACCTTCTAAATTTAAATAAAATACAAGATACTTAAACAAATAATTGTTTAATCAAAGCAGTTAAATAAAGCTTTATTAATTGAATAATACAAAATCGGCTAAGGGGACGTCCAGAAATGACGTCATTCGATTTGGCTGATTTTAACCCCCTTTCCCCATTGTCACACTTAATCACAACAACGTACACTCCTCTCCAATGTGACGTCACAACGCTTTGAACAACTCCCCACACCCCAAATTCGTATTTTCAAATTGAAAATTAGCATGTTGCAGATTACTTTTTTGTCATTTAAATATGTATTAAGTGTAAGCCTGCACTCTAATCTCCTAACGCGTGTGAAGCCATTTAAAATGTCTTTGCAAGCTAAAGCCATTGAAATGTCTTTGCAAGCTATCAAATATTTAAGGGGATTTTTTCAGGACGGCGGAAATTAATTATTGATTTCTTGATTAATTGTTAAAAAATTTTATCGTTTAAATATTGATTGAAAGAATGTTAATCGATAGAAAATCGATTAAAATTTAAGAAAATATTTATAATATTTTTTTTCAGTATATTTCAAAATAATTAATGAACAATATAATCGCCCAGATCACAGGATCTGTATCGCTGAGGAACATAGTACAACAGTCCATAGCAGTTTAAAAAGTTCAAAATATAATTTTTTCGTTGTCTATGAGACAGGGAAAATAAATCAATAAAACAAAAATATGTCAATTACTTGTTTTTGTTCCTTCCCTTGAGATGTTGGACTTTAAAACTATTAATTCATGAAATTAATCGTTATTTTTCAAGGTTAACATTTAGATTTAAATTAATCGATACCAGCCCTAGATTTTTTTTTTTAAGTAGAGGGTTCTTGATGTGACTTAAATTCCTTAAACACCCCCTCTCCCTCTTCTCACGTCGTCATAAATGCATGACCCTCTTCCCCTCCCCCTTTTAGGCACGTGACGCCATTTCTGGATGGCTCTTAATTTTTTCACCAATAAAAATAAAAGACACACGTATTAAACTTATATTTACATTATATGAGACATTCCATTATCTATATCAGGGGAAAGTATTTCAAAAACTAATTAATTACATTTTATGGCTATGGAAATTAATGATTAATTAATTGATTAATCATTAAAAAATTAAATTTAATCGTTAAAATTAATTTGATTGATAAAAAATTATATTAGCATTTAAGAAAGTATTTCTATTATTTTTTTTCCAATTTATTACTAATTTAAATTTTTTGTTAGTTACATACTTTTCTCTCGTCGTTTTATTATTTATTTAGATGTGTATACGTAAAGAAATGTTTTTCTTCCTAACTTCTTGCATAGCTGAACGAAGTTCTATATTACGTCACAGAATTTTTGAGCCATAGAATTACCGCGACTTAACCGATTTCGCCTAATAATGAATCACGACTAAACGGGATCAATATCTTATAAAATATAAAATATATAAAATATAAAATATATAAAATATATAATAAAAATAATAAGTTATAAAATATTATTAATTAAAATTAATCTATTCATCAATTAAGTTTTTCACGATTAATCGAACACACTTTTTTAAAATCAGTAAAACACAACGGGACAAATGTATAATTTCTAGTTTTCAAACCACGTGCCAATAGACGCAATCAGAACCTGGAGTCTTCCTTCTCGAATTCTTCCTTCCCCATTTCTCATGTCCTCTTTATTCCAACCCCTTTTCTCTCCATGTCTCCTACGTTCATCTCTAAATTGGCCACATGGTGGGCGAGTATGACAACCGACCAGGCTCATCTGTTGACCCCCACATCTGTGGACCCCCACATCTGTGGACCCCCACATCTGTGGACCCCCACATCTGTTGACCCCCACATCTGTTGACCCACACATCTGTTGACCCCCCACATCTGTAGACCCCCCACATCTGTGGACCCCCACATCTGTGGACCCCCACATCTGTTGACCCCCACATCTGTGAGGGGGGCCGTTAGAGGCTACACTAGAAACAAATCACTTCAAACTTAATTTTTCATACATACATTAAACAAAAATCATACATACAATGATCAAACATACAACAATCAAACATACAACAATAAAACATACAACAACAATAAAAAATACAACAACAATAAAACCAAAAACAACAATTAAACATGCAACAATCAGACATACAACAACAATCAAACATACAACAATAAAACAAAAAACAACAATCATACATACAACAATCAGACATACAACAACAATCAAACATACAACAACAATAAAACAAAAAACAACAATTAAACATACAACAACAATCAAACATACAACAACAATCAAACACCCAACAACAATCAAACACCCAACAACAATCAAACACCCAACAACAATCAAACACCCAACAACAATCAAACACCCAACAACAATCAAACACCCAACAACAATCAAACACCCAACAACAATCAAACACCCAACAACAATCAAACACCCAACAACAATCAAACACCCAACAACAATCAAA
>MUZC01003935.1:181193-240371 GCA_002072015.1 Radix auricularia | reverse complement strand
GAGATTCAAGGACCACTTGAAAAAATTGTGTTTTAGTTGACATCAACAATCAAACACCCAACAACAATCAAACACCCAACAACAATCAAACATTTCTCAAATAAAACAATTAGCATCCTGTCTTTTTTTTTCTTGTCCTTATGTAATAAGGATATGAATGTTTTAAATGTATTGCATTTATAGTTAAATGTGTTATTATTTTTATTTGAAGTGCTAAAAAGTACTTAGGTCAAATTTTTGTCAGATATAAACTAAACAGTGATTATTTAACATCTAGTTTAGACAAATAGTGATTATTTAACATCTACTTTAGACAAACAGTGATTATTTAACATCTACTTTAGACAAACAGTGATTATTTAACATCTACTTTACACAAACAGTGATTATTTAACATCTAGTTTAGACAAACAGTGATTATTTAACATCTAGTTTAGACAAACAGTGATAATTTAACATCTAATTTAGACAAACAGTGATTATTTAACATCTAGTTTAGACAAACAGTGATTATTTAACACCTAGTTTAGACAAACAGTGATTATTTAACATCTAGTTTAGACAAACAGTGATTATTTAACATCTAGTTTAGACAAACAGTGATTATTTAATATCTAGTTTAGACAAACAGTGATTATTTAACATCTAGTTTAGCAAAACAGTGATTATTTAACATCTAGTTTAGACAAACAGTGATTATTTAACATCTAGTTTAGACAAACAGTGATTATTTAACATCTAGTTTAGACAAATAAAGCCTACTGTATAAAGTAATAAACAATACAATGCGACTAGATCCAGTTTTAAACAGCCAAAAATGTAAAATGCTATCGTCAATAATACCAAAAATAAATGTCAACTTGATGATCTAGAAATGCGCAGATTGTGACTTGAGTACTTTTAGTATTGAGCTCTTCAATCAGCCCACTGTTTGCTGAATTACGGCTCTATATTAATTGTCTCTTCAATCAGCCCACTGTTTGCTGAATTAAGGCTCTATATTAATTGTCAAATTATTGTTCTTATTAGTATTCTTTCGGTATAAATCCTATACACTAGCAGGCGGTTTCTCCCTCTTTCTCTTTCCCTCCCCCCTCTCTCTCCCCCTCTCTCTCTCTCTCTTTCCCCCCTCTCTCCCTCTCACTCTCGCTCTCCCCCTCTCTCTCCCTCCCCCTCTCTCTCTCCTTCTCTCGCTCTCTTTCTCTCTCTCTCTTTCTCTCTCGCTCTCCTTCTCTCTCTCTCTTTCTCTCTCTCGCTCCCCTCTCTCGCTCTACCTCTATCTCTCTCCCTCTCATAATTATTATTAAAAATGAGAAGGAGAAATTAATGTTATTTACAAGTATAAACATTTTTTTAAAATCTAAATTATTAAAACATGTTTGTCTCTACTCCAATACAGTACAAGGAATGGGGTCGCCTAGGATTTCAACAGGAGCCTCCAATAACAGGCTTTGTGAGTAGGACATGACTTTGTTTGTTGTTTGATTTGTTCTTTTAAACAAGGTCTGTGCATTGATGTCACGTGGTCTGTGACTTGATGTCACGTGGTCTGTGACTTGATGTCACGTGGTCTGGGAATTGTGACGTTTGTAAAAAAAAACATACCTGCACTAGAGGGGAATAGACAGGACATTGATTCCCATGGAGTGAACATGGATGTAGATGTGATGAAGATAGGGCGTAGAGCAGGGGCCTCCAAACCTTTCTGCCGCATCTGGCCCGCGGGCCGCAGTTTGTAGACCCATGGTATAGATGAATCTTATTGGGGTGTAAATGGGGTGTAGATGGGATTAGATGGGCATGGGGGTCGCTAGGAATTTTTCCGGAAGGGGGATCACGTATAATTTAACTGAAGTTAAGTTTAACGTTATGACCGAAAAAAGTCTTAGAAATTAATAAGACTCACAATATAGCGCTGTTATAGCTAAACTACTATATATATTAATGCATTTAATAAATAAAAAGCGTGAGTTCTCACGAGAAAATTAAATTTTGCTGTGAAATAATTTGTGTGGAAACAGCAGGATTCTCAAAGATGGATATCAGAAATTTTTTATGGCTTAAAAAAAACAATAAATAAGAAAAATATTTAAAAAATAACGAAAAGTAGAGCAATCGCTGGATTCCGAAATGCCGTTATTACAAGATTTTGGGGCTCCTACAGAATCTGACTTATCATTGGCATTGAGGACAACAGTACAAGTTCAACAGCCTGACACAACTGAGGCAACTGTTTCTAATTTGATTGTCGCTGACACTTATTCATTTCCTAAATTGCATATTGGAAGGTATGTCTGGACACACGACCTTTCAAATAAGTTGAAATTGCAGCTTATTCGTGATTGTTGGACACCTGATAAAAGTATGATTTTAGAGCTGACAGTGAGGGAAACAGAGTTTTTACTTTTTAGATATGCGTGGTTTTCAAACTATTCACCGTGTCGTTTATACGCAAATGTTAAAAGGTTCGTTTTGTAAATATTGTGTGTTGTTACCGCAAAAAGTAATTCGAGGAGTTCAGTTGGCATTTGTCATCAAACAATGCACCAAATATAAAGATTTCAACGAAGATGCACCTAGCCACATGCAAAGCACATGACACAAAAACTCTCATGAAGTTGCAAGCAATTTTGTTGCATTATTAAAACCAAAAGCAGTTTCTATAGATGTGCAGTTGGACTAATAATTTAGAGGACAAATTCAAGAAAATCGCAACAAAATGGGTCCCATCATTTCTATAATTCTATTTTGTGGCATGGATAATTTAGCACTTCATTGAAAAGAATCAAATTCTGGTAATTTTTAAGACCTCTTAAAGTTTCGTGTTGAATCTGGAGATGAAGTTCTTGGTAATCATTTGTCAATTGTTTCTCGTAGTGCCAAGTATATCTCGGCAACTACACAAAACACTAAAATCGAAATTTGTGGGTCTCTCTTGTATGATGACATTAAATTGTTCGTAAAAGAAATAATTCAGTTGCATTTTCTATATTTGGCGACGAGACAAATGACATTTCAGGCATTGAGCAGATGTCACGTGGTGTTACATTTGTCAAATAACAAAATGGGAAAATGATGGTCAAAGAAGAATTCCTGGGATATATTCCAATTGTCGATAGAATAACAGCTGAAGGTTTAGCCAACACCTTCATTACAAATGTATTAAAATTCGGATTAGATATGACAAAGCTTGTTGGTCAAGGATACGACGGATGTTCTACAATGGCAGTTAAAGAACGGGGAGTCCATGCAATAATTCGAAAAAATACCCAAAAGCAGCATTTGTACATTGCAGTTTAAATAAACTAAATCTTGTCGTGAACGATTTAAATAATGCGAATGCTATACGAAAACACAATAGAAACAATTAAATCAATTATATTTTTTCAGAGAAAGTAGTCAGCGAATAAAACTAAATCAAAATGTTCGTTTGCTGTGTGAAACTACATGGAAACATAAATATTGAATCTTGCGTACTTTCGCCGAAAATGTGCCAGAACATTTATTTAGAACAATCAGTAACGTAATCAGTTATACTTGCAAGTATAATTATTATTTTATGTTTGATATGTGTACACTGTCTTCAATGTATTAAGCTTGCAAGGAATTTAGTTTAGTTTTATTGTTACAGCTTTATGACATTTTATCTAAAATGAAGGGGTGGGGGGAAAATGCCCCCTTGCCTACGCCCATGTATGGGGTGTAGATGGGATATAAATGGGGTGTAGACGGGATATAAATGGGGTGTAAATGGGATATAAATAGGGTGTAGATTGTATGTAAATGGGGTGTAGACGATATGTAAATGGGGTGTAGACTGGATATAAATGTTGTGTAGACTGGATGTAAATGGGGTGTTGACGGGATGTAAATGGGGTGTTGACGAGATGTAAATGGGGTGTTGACGGGATGTAAATGGGGAATCCCCATAAAAGGGCTATCATATTTATAAATGTTTACCTTAATGAGAAAAAGTATTTTATTCGGCTATTCAATAAGTCGTTATGCGTTTATCCCCCGGGTGAAAATATTTATAATATATCCAACTAACTTGGTGTAATAATACCAGGCAACTAGGTATAATATTGCCTACAGCTGGATGTAATAATAACAGGCAACTAGGTATAATATTGCCAGCAGCTGGATGTAATAATAACAGGCAACTAGGTATAATATTGCCAGCAGCTGGATGTAATAATAACAGGCAACTAGGTATAATATTGCCAGCAGCTGGATGTAATAGTACCAGGCAACTAGGTATAATATTGCCAGCAGCTGGATGTAATAGTACCAGGCAACTAGGTATAATATTGCCTGCAGCTGGATGTAATAGTACCAGGCAAATAGGTATAATATTGCCAGCAGCTGGATGTAATAATAACAGGCAACTAGGGATAATATTGCCTGCAGCTATGTAATATACCGACAACTGTGAGTACAAATATTATGCAACTATATCATGATACATTTTGATAACAATATGCAAGCCTCCTTGAAATATTAAAAAACCACTCATAAACTTATGATGTATCTTTCTATACAGATTAAAAAAACACTCATAAACTTATGATGTATCTTTCTATACAGATTAAAAAACCACTCATAAACTTATGATGTATCTTTCTATACAGATTAAAAACCCGCTCACAAACGTATGTTGAGTTTCCCACAGATATTAACAAACGACTTACAAATTACATTACTCATGCTGTTTTTCTTTTTTTAACCATAGAATCCCAGTTTTGCCTCCTCCGACCTTGAACTTGACGGGAGCGGAAGTGGTGACGAGAGTGGTGACGACGGCTCCGCAAACAGTGGTGGTGGCGGTGATGGTGGGGGCGAATGTCTGCCAGGCGGCGGGGTGGATGACGAAGACGATGAGAACTGGGGCGAGGTAGAGGACCTGGTCGAGGACTTTGGTGTAAGGTTCGCCCTGGACGACGACAACTTCGCGAGGATAGCACTTCCGGAATTCTCCCTGTCCCTCGGCTTCAGGGCGCCGAGTGTTGCTAAAACTGGAGGCCGACAAGTTTCGGGGATGTTTTTGGAGTACACTGGCGATCAGAGTGAGTAGAGCCCTCGGCTCTGTCTCGTGTAAACTGGAATGTAGGTGGCGCCTGGTTGTGTAGATAGGATGATGCTCGCGACTGGGTTCGAGATATCTCCGTGAGGGCAGGGTATCTTATCTTATATGTTACAGACGCTCCGTCTATACAGGTGATTATTTCGTCCTACGTTTATCTATTGTTTGTGTCTAGTCATGCACTCTTATTAGAGTTTTAAATTATGATAAAGTGTTGGCTTTCCTGGTTTCCTCAGGCAACCTATGCCATGCCCGAATACTGGGACGGGAAGTAAGAATACTTGTATGTGTTTGTTCTTGCATATGGAATAAGAAAGGTGTTTTTATCTTTATGTCTATCTGAGGGTTGTATTAAGTTATCTTTGTGTTGTATTTCTAAATTGGAGTTAATTGCTTTATGTTTAATTACTAATTTACTCTTGGTTCTTCTATCCTCCAGTGTTTCAAGGTTTAATGATTTAACTAACGGTGTTACTCTTGTCAGCTTTGAATATTCTCCAGTAATGAATCTGACAGCTCTTTTTTGAATTTGTTCTAGTTTACAAATGTTTTCTTTGGTGGATGGGTCACATACAGAAGATGCAAATTTTAGTACGGGTTTCACCAGAGTGAGGCAGCATTTTAGTTTTATATCTTTATTACATTTGTAAAAGTTTCTTTTTATAAAACCTAAGATTTTTTTAGATTTTTAAATTACTTCATTGACATGGGGATTCCATGATAGTTTCCCATTTATTATGACTCCTAAGTATTTCGCATTTTTAGTTTCGGTTAGTTCTTTTCCATGAATGAAATATTTTGAAAATATTTGTTTCTTTTACTTTGTTACTCTTAGCAGTTGACACTTTTCTGGATGGAAGGACATACTCCAGTTAGTTTCCCATTTTATTAATTCATCTAAGTCTTTTTGTAAAATGTTGCTATCTTGTTCTGACTTAATTGTTCTATAGATTATACAACCATCAGCAAATAACCTAACTTTTGTTGCTGTTGAGATATTGTTGGGTAAATCATTTATATTATATATATTAAAAATAGTAAGGGACCTAGAACAGTTCCTTGTGGAACTCCTGAGTTAAGCTTTATTGGTGCAGATTTTGATATATTAATTAAGGTAAGCAAAGGTTGATTGGAATGGCATGGTTCCTCATAGCCTTGGCCTGTGAACGCTGGGAATGACGTGGTCCCTCATAGCCTTGGCCTGTGAACACTGCGTCACATGCCAATACGTTCTTAGAAGAGAGAATAACGCAAAATCTTTCGTACATATAGAAGGAGCGCCATTTAGATTAGACAATACAAAAATGTATATGATGAGATTAACAGACAATACAGAACTTCATTTAATGAGATTAACAGACAATACAGAACTTCATTTAATGAGATTAACAGACAATACATAACTTCATTTAATGAGATTAACAGACAATACATAACTTCATTTAATGAGATTAACAGACAATACAGAACTTCATTTAATGAGATTAACAGCCAATACATAACTTCATTTAATGAGATTAACACTGTTTGAGATTCTAGAATGTAAGGCTAAAAAAACTAAGATAAATGTAGTCTATAGTTTTTGTCTCATTGGCTATGATTTGTAGTGATTTCCACTTCAAGAGAAGTGATTTTATTTGACACTGAGAGTAGTTAACTAAGCGTAATTTTTATTTAAAGTGACATCTTATCTTTTCTTGTCTTATCTTATCTGTTACAGACGCTCCTTCTATACATCATTTACGCCATTTTTTTTGTTTTTTTTTTTGTTGTAAAATGAACTTTGTATTTTCAAATCACAAATAATAAGACTTGGTCGTCATTGCTGACCCTGCGATTTGTTTCTAAGTACTAAATAAACTTAACGCTAAACAGCCGACCAATTTGTTACCCAGGCCAATTTCTCCTGACCAGGCCGGAGACATACGCTGCCGGAGGTCTGCCTGGTCAGACCAACTTCATCGACCCCAGTAACGACAGGTTCCTGGACAGGGCCATGTTCTATGCGGCCAAACAACCAGCGTGAGTTAGTTTTAAATATTTATTTTCAATTTTGACATTTTACTTTAAAAGGCCGTCCATAAAGTAGGTCACGCTATTTTTGAACATTTNTAAAAGTCACTTTAGAAGAAAAATATATTTAAAAATTATTTTAGCTGTTACAGACGCTCCTTCTACAAAGAAGATTATTAAGAAAATAATTTAAATTTAGTATAAACACCGTGACGTCACACATTCTTATACCCCCCCTTCCGTACTTTATAAACCACCCTTAACCCAATCCTTGATTTATTTTTCATTCCATTTTTATATTATGCCTAGAACATACCGACGACAAAAAATACTTTTTAAAAAACGGCCTCATATTGATTTTTAAAATTTCATATTACTTTCAAATACATAAAAATAATAATAATAATAAATGTAATGAATGACATCAAAATCTCTGGATTTATAAAGCGGCGGCAAAAGTTGTAAAAATATTTGTAAAATCCAAAGACGTGATTTCAAAAGTAATTGAAAGGAATTTAAATTTTGTAAAATATAATTGATCTCATACTTTATTTTTCTCCATACTTGTCAATTAATGTTTTTAAAACACAACTTTAGGACTATAATATATTTTTAAAAATTTACTTGCCGACAACATGGGCATACAAAGTTCTGGGGTGGGGGTGGGGGCTGGGTACATTCCATTTTTGGGGAGTTGACATTTTGGTTATTAATTTGTACTTTTCAGAACCGTTCATATTTGTTTAAAATACTGATGTTAAAATTTAAGAGCGCCCCAGGCGTCACCACCTCTAGCTCCTCTCTAGTGTCCGCGTGCAAAAAAGTTCAAAGTGACGTCATAAAAATGTTAAGCATAAGCCAGGGCTAGGCGTAAAATGCAATAACTTTTTCTATAGGAGAGTGTGTTATATAAAAGGTTAGATTTTTACAAAATCAAGTTTAACTATTTTATATTATTGAAAGTCAATTTTTTTACCCCCCACCCACCCTCCATTATTTCAGGACTCCACTGGGCAAAATGTGTACGGCAACTGCCTGTGTCTACAGAGCCACCTGTGGCTCCACCTCACTCAGGTTGAAGGCTGTCAGAGAATGTATTTTTTTAATGAAGAACAGCAATCTGATACAGTGTATGGACCCAGTGGATGCGAATACAGGTGAGATTATATATGCTGTGGAGTAGCAAATGTGCCATGGTCATGCTTCTTTTGGAAATTTGACCCTTTTCCTAGAAACACATATTCCATATGCAAGAACAAACACATACAAGTTTTCTTTCTTTCCGTCCGATATTCGGGCGTGGAATGGGTTGCCTGAAGAAACCAGGAAAGCCAACACTTTATCATCATTTAAAACTCTAGTAAGAATACAGGACTAAACACAAACCATAGAAATACGTAGGACGCAATAATCTTCTGTACAGAAGGAGCGTCTGTAACATATAAGATAAGATCTTTAGGTGGCCTAAAATTCCCCCCCCGGGGCCACTCCCCTACCCACCCTTAAATCCAGTGGTAAAAATGGGATGAAAGGGGTCAATGTAGATCATCATTGTGATTGCTGTTGTGGATGTAAGAATTCTTTGTTTTCACGACTGTAAACATGTAAAGGTTGTAAAGCTTGAAGAGAAATTTATCATGAAATCATAACAATAAAATAAAAGTAACATATAAGACCCTCGCTTCATTTTTTTTTTAAATATTTTTTTAAAAAAAAGGTTAATTTAAAAAAAATTCTTAACTGTTGATAGCTTTAAACTTCTGCATGTTGTTAAAGAATTACTTACAACTATAACCACAATGGCCACTGTTACTGTTAAGGTGAAGTTTAATCTTGTGAACGTATAACATGTCAAGGTATGAGAATCACTGTTCTTAAATGTAGTGGTATGGTTGCACACAATAGTGTAGTAGTGCGTATCAGACTTGTGCGTCACACACGGGGCGAAAGAGTAGTTGTATAGACAGAGTGAAAACAACAAACGACTGTAGTATTTTGTGTTTAGATAAATAAAATTGTTAGATATTCTTAATATAGGTGACGTGCAGACTTATTTGAATATCATTTGAACTCGAGTACGTACGTAAGATTACGAAAGAACCTTTAATTATCACGAACGCAGAATGCAACATTGCACACACATAAAAGAACGATGTTACATTTGTATAAGAATCCTCTCCCATACTCATCAAAGGTTTATGTTCCCCCCAGGTGAGTCCAGCACATTCAACAATTTAAAGGCCTTCAAGCTGTGCCTGTGGAACTCGTGCAACCCTTCCAGGTCTGTCTGCACGCTCTTCAAGTCTTATTTCAAGCCTGAATGCCTCAAATTGGCGCCGACAGCCATTCAAAATTTGAACTGTTTGAAACCGTGAGCGGAATGCAATGTCAACCAATCGTTGTCAATAAATACAGCAGAAATGATTCTAAGATTTTTGCGTGTAATTTAGCGAAGACTCTCTCAATAGACCCTAGAGCTAAAAGTCAAATTTTTGTCAAATTCAATCTTAACATTGAACTTTTTAACATCTGGCTTAGACCAGTCTACTAAATAAAGTTGAAATCAATAGAATGTCACGAGATCCAATCTTTTAACAGCCTAAAAAATTAAAATGCTAACATCGAAGAAATCTAAGAAACAAAAAAATTAATAAAACCTAATTGTCTTAAAAGCCTTTTTAAAAATTAATTTATGTTATGTTTTCATAAGTACTTTTAGAACTAAGCTCTTTTAAACAAAAAGAAGAAAAAGAAAGCTATTCCGGAAACTGTTTGCACATATCCCATCAACCCCATGTGAATGTCTTGTGTTTACAATGTTATGTTCAGTTGAAATATCAGTTACATAAATTTGATTAATAATTAGTCAGTTAATTCTTTCAAAAAGCATTTTATGAAATGGATCTTAAATTTGAAGATAATGCAATGTTACGTAAAGTTACAATTCAAAAATGACAATATTAAAAAGACTTTATTCAAAGAAAAGTATGCTGAAAGTGAAAGGAAATCACAATTCTTTCAAAATAGCTTTAAACTGTCAGTCTATTAAATCATTAAAAATATGTTTTATCCGATCTACTTAAATATTTAAAAATTCTCAATGCTTCTTTTAAAGCCAGAGGCGTAACAACGGCTTGGCTTCGAGGCAGTTGCCAAGGGCGCTTAGAGCTAATCCTTCAATTTATTCAAATTTAGTATTTCCCTACCTTTTAGATTCTTTAATATTCATTTATAAAGGGCATCAAAAATATATTAGCCACGGGGCAAAAAACCCAGTAACGCTTCTGATTAAAGCTATAATAGTTGCATTCCTCCCGCGCAATTAAAATAAATGTTAATCTTTACTTAGTAGAACTACGATTAACTATACACATCCTCTTTTGACATCTCTTCCCCCGTCCCCCTCTCAATGGAAAAAAAAATAAATCCAAAAAGTAAATACAACATTTTGTCAATTAATACTATTATAAATACTGTATATTTAATGTCAAAATGTCCACCATAATAATTGGATGTGTTTGTTGACAAATTCCCTTAATGTTTCCTTTTTTTGTTGTCTGATATTGTGTCATCAATTACATGAGCAACTACACAGATAATTTCTATGTTATTTATTTAATTTTTTTTAATCGCTTCCATTTTGGGTTTGGCTTTTAGTTTTTTTTAAATAATAAATTTTAATTTGCAAAGTGAAAATAATGTCGTGAATAAAGTTCAAGCTCAGAGAGTATTTATTGTATTCATTTTTACTAATATTATTGTTTGAAACGTTTATGAAGTGAAGCTTCACACATGGAAATCGTCACTTTATCATTAGAGTTAAGGACTGTTAATTTTTTCAACAGACGTATATTGTAGGGCGCAGGGGTCGGGAAACCATGGCTCCCGAGCCAGATGTGGCTCTATTGATGGCTCGAGAGTCAGATGTGGCTCTATTGATGGCTCGAGAGCCAGATGTGGCTCTATTGATGGGTGCATCTGGCTCTCAGACAAATGTTCGATTTAAAAAAAAAAAAAGAATTCTGAGACATAATTATTGTACTTTAAGGGTTGAAATTACACAAAATGCACACATTTACTTGAATTTTTACTTTACAACATAATTTATTGCTCTCACAGAATTAAATTTTCAAAATATGTGGTGTAGATATGGCTCTCTCAGAAAAAACAATTCCCCATTATTTCCACATTTCTGGTTCATTAAAAAAAAATAGCGAGATTTTATATTTTTTGACATATTTTGTTTTTTAACTTCACGAAGAGAATTAAACTAGATCTAAATCTTTTTATTTTTTAAATGTATAAATCTAAAGATATCGTGAATATTAAATAATGAGAAAAACATCGGGTGAAATTATTGATCACCGATAGAAAGTTGATCTAAAATATATTTGACCTGTCAAATGTGTGTGTGACTGTGTGTATCTTGGTGGCCGACCAAGGTAATATAATATACTTTTATCTGGCTACCAAATACACATGCTTTCAATATTGTGTGAACATAAGACACACAGGAACCAGTGCAGATGTTATCATGGGAAGGTAAACATTTTAATAAACACATTGAAATATAATATTAGGTAACAACTACTTGAATTTATCATGTTTTTCTTTTTAGAAATTTTTCCATTTTATGAAAACACCTGTATTCTTAAAATTCATGATAAGATTGAAGCACTAAAGAATTCGTAGAGAACAATTACATGTAAACATCTATTCACCCCAGCCTCCTAGCCAAACGAACCGCTCTTTTATGTAGACTCTATTGGGAAACACGGTTGATCAAACCTTATATTCCTAATGTTCAAATTGTGCATCAACTTGTATGAATCATGGGCGGATGATTGTGTTGTTTACTGTCCATATCGTCATTAAAAACAACCATACAATGCAAGCCACTTTACATGTCATTAAATCTAAGTAGTGTGCTACTATTTTCGGACCCATTATGTCATCAACAGACGCACTACCTCCGTGGAAGAGTTACCAACTGATTACTGCAGTACGACTGGGATAAGCTGGACGGAAACAGTTCCCGGGCTGCAGATTGAACTTGGGTTTCCTTTGCCAAATAACGTATTCACTACTAAAGTACCCATCACTAAAGTAACCATCACTAATATAACCATCACTAAAGTAACCATCACCACAATAACCATCATACAGTAAGCATCACTACACAGAATGTGCATGAAATATTACAATCCCCCCCCGTCCCCATTTTGTGAAGGCCTCCACTCGCTGGGTGCTCATGTCCTACCGACCTACTTCACCTGAACCAATGCAATCTATGAGTCTAAGCTAGTGATGGCGAACCTATGACACGCGTGCCACAGTCGGCACACAGAGCCTCATCAGCCGGCACGCTACCAAAATATTACTCCTTTAATCAAACCAGCTAAGCCAAACGCCCATTTTTGGGTTTCATGGGAATGTTGGCGCCTATTTACACAAAAAAGTGAGCTTTGGTTGAATTTTGGGCATGCGACCTCAAAAAGGTTCACTAGCACTGGGCTAAGTCAATGATTTTTTTTAAAAAACAAAAATTGATCTATTTATGAAGATCCCGAAATCCCACGTGGTCCCTGCCACCGTGGATGTCCACAACCTACCGACTTTGTGAAAACACTGGCTGGGTTCGCATACAAGCCAACATCTCAGATCCATCCGGTGAGGCCCCTGGCGTTTATGGGCTTTTCCTCTTTGTCTCATTGGGTCGTGTAGGGCAACAACACGGGCATAAAAGCGGGCAATTGATCCCACGCAACTTCTTTCAAAACTCACCCCCCCGCCCACCCCCCGCCCGCCAAGTGTTTGTGGATTGCTCGGACTTTGTTCCCGTGATAAAAGAGATCAAGCACTCACTATCTTATATCGTCAAAGCAAAAACAATATCAAAGCAACTAAGAGCTGGGGGTGGGGGGTGATAAAAGGGAAAATAATTTTTGCAGTTTTTAAGAAGAACCAAACTTTCTGACTTTCTTTTTTCAAGCTACCTACTGTTTTAAAATAATGACTTTAAAAAAACAAAATGATCGTTAGCTTCCAGGGACTCAGGGACTGAACTTTTAGATACACCTAAGCGTGTTTGTTAAATATGGACATTAAAAAAAATAAAGTAAGTATTACTTTGCACAATAAATTTAGACTGGGTCCAACAAATAAAGAGTTTATTAAATAACTATTTGTTAGGCTCCATACAAAATTCTAATTGCCTGATCCAAATACGAATAGAAGAATACCAAGTATCATAATAATATTTTAATGTTTATTTTAAAATGTCATTTGGGATTTGATTGAATGACAAAGAGATGTCATTGTTGATATTTCATTGGGCGTGAGTAAAAGAGCTTTACAACCCCTTGATGACGTAAACATAATTTGTGAACAGAGTTTTCAACAAAGATAAGCAATTGAAGGATTGGAGTAAGGATCTGATCTTATCACTATGTCATGTTCGCAAACTGACACAGCTGACAACTACACACTGATACAGCTAAACACTGATACAGCTACATACTGATACACCAAAACACTGACATAGCTCCACACTGACACATCTACAAACTAATACAGCTACACACTGACAAAGCTCCACACTGACACAGCTACAAACTTGCATAACTACACATCAACAACTCTAAAATATACATACATTTGCACGTTCAAAAATAAAACTCTTTGAATTGGACACATAAATCTCTCAATACTCAATATAGATCTCAACACACTAACAGACACCTCTTATATGTTACAGACGCTCCTTCTGTACAGAAGATTATTGACACACTGACAGACACCTCTACACACTGACAGACCTCTCTACACACTGAAAGACACCTCTACACACTGAAAGACACCTCTACACACTGAAAGACGTCTCTACACACTGACAGACACCTCTACACACTGACAGACACCTCAACACACTGACAGAAGTCTCTACACACTGACAGACACCTCTACACACTGACAGACACCTCTACACACTGACAGACATCTCTACATATTGACAGACACACCTACATACTGACAGACACCTTTACACGCTGACAGACACCTCTACACACTGACAGACATCTCTAAATATTGACAGACACCTCTACACACTGACAGACACCTCTACACACTGACAGACACCTCTACACACTGACAAACACCTCTACACACTGAAAGACATCTCTACACACTGACATACACATCTACACACCGACAGACACACCTACATACTGACAGACACCTTTACACGCTGACAGACATCTCTACACACTGACAGACAATTCTACATATTGACAGACACCTCTACATATTGAACGACACCTCTACATATTGACACATGTGTTTACCAGTACACACTGACAAATGTCCATTTGTTGTTGTTGGCCATATTGTTGTTGGCCATGTTGTTGTTGACCATGTTGTTGTTGGCCATGTTGTTGCTGGCCATGTTGTTGTTGGTCATGTTGTTGGCCATGTTGTTGTTAGCCATGTTGTTGCTGGCCATGTTGTTGTTGGCCATGATGTTGTTGGTCATGTTGTTGGCCATGATGTTGTTGGTCATGTTGTTGTTGGTCATGTTGTTGTTGGCCATGTTGTTGGCCATGTTGTTGTTCGTCATGTTGTTGTTGGTCATGTTGTTGAGTGTAAGTCTAACAAAACTAAAGGAAACAATCAGCCAACTGAATTTGACAAGGTCAAGGTTTAATCTTTTTGCAGTTACATTTACTACAGGAGAAGTAACTTTAACAAAATGTCTGTACATTTATTAGGACATCTATACATTTATTAGGACATCTATACATTTATTAGGACATCTATACATTTATTAGGACATATATACATTTATTAGGACATCTATACATTTATTAGGACATCTATACATTTATTAGGACATCTATACATTTATTAGGACATCTATACATTTATTAAGACATCTCTTCATTTATTAGGACATCTATACATTTATTAGGACATCTATACATTTATTAGGACATCTATACATTTATTAGGACATCTATACATTTATTAGGACATCTCTACATTTATTAGGACATCTATACATTTATTAGGACATCTATACATTTATTAGGACATCTATACGACATCTATACATTTATTAGGACATCTATACATTTATTAGGACATCTATACATTTATTAGGACATCTATACATTTATTAGGACATCTGTACATTTATTAGGACATCTATACATTTATTAGGACATCTGTAATCTGTACATTTATTAGGACATCTATACATTTATTAGGACATCTATACATTTATTAGGACGGATTAATGTAAATAGCATAGAAATAAAATGTAGTACATATGGCCAGTAATCAGTTATTACATTTGTAATTAAATTGATCATTTGCTCTTCAATAAAAGTTTTGACATGACTTTACACATGAAATTAATGGACATCTTAATGTCACTATAGTGACATACAATCAAAAGCTTAATAAAACAAGTACACAAAATTAACATCCAAGATTATCAAATCAATTCATCTATCTATTTTTTTTTGTTGTTCTCCTACACCAGGGATGTCCAAAGTCCGGCCCGCGGGCCAAAATCGGCCCGCGAAGCAATTTTTACTGGCCCGCAGTTTCATCTGAATTAATTAATTAACTAACGTATTATTTTTTAACAACATTAAATATAAGAAAAGTCGACAAGTTTTTCCGTTTTGAGTACGTCAAATGATGGAAAAAGTCGATAACATTGTATTGTTTACCAATTACTAGACTTCAGTCTTAAAGACCGAAAAGGGGAACAAATGTATTTGGTTCTTTTTGTTCTGCTGTCTATGACGTTAAATTACCAAGTAAACAATATCTTTATTTATTACTGATGGCTATCGCCATGACTCTTGAGCACAGTTGACAAGCAAAACTTGTCTGTAACAAAGTCAGCTTAGTCAGGCTGGCAAAGTTTTTAAACTTCACTGTATCATTCATAAAGAAGTTCTTTTTGGTAAACACCTTTCATGTGATCGTGCCCTTAAGCCAGCGATAAAGGATATGAACTCTATTCGCTCTAAAACTCTGTTTCACAGCCAGTTTTAGCAGTGTCTTCTTGACATCCAGAGAGAATACAAAGATGTTATGTATGACAATGATAAAAGATGGTTTAGTCGGGGGACAGCACTTCAGCGCGTCTACACATTAAAAAAGAAATAGGGCAGTACATGGAAGATAAGGAAAAACCACTTCCAGAACTATCTGCTGCTGGTTGTCTTGCATAGTTTGCATTTTCGGTTGATGTGAAAAGACATATAAACCTTCTTAACACAATTCTCCAAGGGCACAATTCAGTGGTAAGCCAATTATATTCACATATCAAGGACTTTGGGAACAAGCTGCAAATTTTTCAAAGGCAACTTTTTCAAATGCAGCCTAATACCACACGTTTCCCCTCACTGCAGGAAATCATGACAGGTTTACCAGAAAGAAGCTTCAATTGGCAAATGCATAGGTATGATGCAGATATCACATCCTTGGCTGATGAATTTCTAAGACGCTTTCATGGCTTTATAACTATTGAAAAGATAAACATGGTTGTTTTTGTTAAATCTTCATATTTCTCTGTAGATTTTGATAATACTGCGGCAATCTGCAGCGGGAATTTATTGAGCTGCAAACTGATGCTGAATGTGGCAGCAGACAATTTCTTCTCTTTGACTTTTAGAGTGAGCTTTATGGCTAAAGAGATATTAAAAGGAATTCAAACATTTGTTTTAAAAAAATGCTTAGTTTGTTTGGCTCGACATACTTGTGTGAGCAGACATTTTCAGTTATGAATTGTGTGAGGACGAGAATAAGTGACCCTCAACTACGTGATATCATACGTATCAAAACCATGGCATTGAGCCTGACCTCACTACTTACTGCATTCAACATCTCAGTTTCACCATTCACATTAAAATTTTACAATAAAAACTCATCATACAATGTCATTTTTATATTATTATTTTAACCCGGCCCCCGAATATCTTTGCATAAAGGAATATGGCCCGCCATGCAACAAGTTTGGACATCCCTGTCCTACACTGAATCTAAATTCTGCCTCTGCCTATCTTCACAATATTTACAATTTATTTACACTAATTTTAGTTGAAAATATAATCAGAGGGTTAAGGTATTTTTATTAAAAAGAATGAAATAAACAACATCAGTGGTTCTTTAAACCAAACAGGCTTGCAATACCTGGTACATAAATAAATGGATCTTAGGAGAGGGAAAATTATCTTTAAAAAAAAATGGGCATAGAATTATATTTTTAATAATGTGCCTCATATTTTCAGGTTCATTTAATGGAGATTTAAAAACAACTGTTATCTGATGTCTATGTTTAAAGTTAGACAAAGCTTGCCATGGAATGTAGACACAGTCATCATCAGTCTATGTTTAAAGTTATACAAAGCTTGCAATTGAATTTAGACACAGCCATGATCAGTCTCTGTTGAGGTATAAACAAGGTCAATACCTAATCTTTGGACACAGGAACCTGGTGGAGTCTATGGAATGCTGAATTAAAGATAATGTACTATCTGTGACTATAAAAAAAACCAGCCTTTCGTTTATTAACTGGCAACTTATTTAAACAGAATGGGCATTGTGCTAGCCCTGGCCATAGAAACCTGCGAACGCCCCTTCACTTGCCCAACAGGCCAGCGTGGCAGATAAGAGAACCTAAGTTATTTGAACAGAACACTAGTATTTTTAAAAAAAACTTTATTCCATCAATTCTTGCTTGTGACGCCATCATTTTGTGCTTGTGACAAGCATGGGATGGCGCAATCATTTCATGCTTGTGACAAACATCAGATGATGCCATCATTTCGTGCTTGTAACAAGCATCAGATGGCACCATCATTTTGTGCTTGTGAGAAGCATGGGATGGCGCAATCATTTCATGCTTGTGACAAACGTCAGATGATGCCATCATTTCGTGCTTGTAACAAGCATCAGATGGCGCCATCATTTTGTGCTTGTGACAAGCATCAGATGATGCCATTATTTCATGCTTGTGACAAACGTCAGATGATGCCATCATTTCGTGCTTGTGTGGGATCTTTTTTGCCCTAAGGGTTCTTACAGATAATTAAAGCCAAACCAGTTTACTTATGAATTCCCAATAGGCTGTAACTAACTAAGCTACAAGTAGCAGGTAAGCCAAGAAGCTCATTTAAACAAGTACATATCAATTAAATATTAAATAAAGCATCAATTAAAAAAAAAATACTAATAAAGAAAATTGTGGAGCTTTATTATTAAAGAAGTTTACCAAGAAAAATATAAAGTTGTACAAGAAAATAAATAGACGTTTTTACAAGAGCTAAAGGCACTTGTTGGGGGGGG
Organism: Radix auricularia; assembly: GCA_002072015.1. Classification (NCBI taxonomy): domain Eukaryota; kingdom Metazoa; phylum Mollusca; class Gastropoda; family Lymnaeidae; genus Radix; species Radix auricularia. The sequence continues at coordinate 221,911 of MUZC01003935.1, read as the reverse complement.
GGGGGGGGCTGTACAAGCCATCAGACAGACAATGGAGATTCTCAAGCAGTAGAGACACGGTCCATCTGTAAACCTTTCTCAAGCAGTAGAGACGCGGTCCATCTGTAAACCTTTCTCAAGCAGAAGAGACGCGGTCCATCTGTAAACCTTTCTCAAGCAGTAGAGACGCGGTCCATCTGTAAACCTTTCTCAAGCAGTAGAGACGCGGTCCATCTGTAAACCTTTCTCAAGCCCTGTTTCTCCTGATTTGAGGTTCTTCCCCAGCCTGTCACAGTTTGGGGTGATGGACAGGACAAACCAGGTCAGCATGATGAAAACACTTCGTGCTGTGTTGATGGACTGAAAGGTTGTGATCTCCTGAGATTTCACCTGTTGGAAGAGTTGTCAACAGCTGTTAATGGATTTATAAACATGTCACAGGCAGGACTAATGCAAATAAATATGACAACTCTAACTATAGAGATGTAACAAGAAAATTTAATGTGGCAGTGTGCCCCACATCTTAGTGTTTTTGGAACCATTGGTGTGAGGGGTGCCACGGACCCAATTGGGTCACCCACTGTGCCTGTGCATGGCTCTGTCGTGCCGGCACGCAGTGGGTTTGAAGTGTGTTTAGCTGTGCTGAACGGTCAGCGTGGTATGCATGCGTGTTCCTTGGCCATGGGGCAGCGTGCGGCCAATGGGAGGTGACCCGTGATGGGGGGAAGGGGCCGTTACGATTGTTTTGAACGAAAAGTTGCATGAGGAAGTGTAGTTGTTGGAGAGCCAGTGTGTGAAAGAGATAGCAGTCAGCGGGCAGCAGTCAGTAGGAGCGGATTAAGAGCTGTGTTCCAGGCTGTTTAGAAAGAAGCCAAAATAAACACTATATACTATAGTCCTCTGCTTACTTGTGTTGGGTTGTTTTTTTTCAAACTAACAATAATAGCCACCACTCGGCTACATTAATCTTAAAATATGTGACATGTGAACAACAAAATGTGACCTTGACCTTAACACATGTGAACATTAAAACACTTACATGAGTTAGTAAAATATTTAATTAATATCCTCCTACCTGTACTACAGCTGTAAGTGTAAGCATTTAGGATAATTTTTAAATTTCTATTTCACAAAGATACTTATCACTTTTAGTATAATTGCATTGAAGGTCAGATGGATTAGAAACACAGTAAAAATTAACATGAACTAAACACAACCATTCACAGAGGGTCTCACATTTTCATCCGTGTAAAGGTCCTTGAACTCCTTATACAGGTACATCTTGTCGTCATATCGAATGGCTACAATGTTGAGAATTAAGGCTACCAGGCTGAAAACTATAGCAATAGCACCATTCTGTAAGGTTACTGCCCGTAAAACAAATCGTCGTGTTGGGTTGCCGATGTCAAATCTAAGAGGTTTTTTTTCAAAAGTGGATTAATAATATTATAATTATATTATGAATAATAATTTGGAAAAACATTTTAAAGGGTTAAAATCCTGTTACCGTATATACTCGATATATAGTCTGTTCATCCACCCATCTTTTAGAAGAGAATAATATAAAAAGTTAGCCACCCCCCCCCCCCCCCCCAAACTTCTCCCCAAAAAGGTCAGCCTTAGATGGAGTATATGAGGTAATTAAAATGTCATGATTAATTTCCAAATGCGTGATCAATATGCCATGTAAGGTTCGTTGGTCCATGTGCAAAGTAAAAACTCTCGTGTGCAAAATTGCACAGAAACCATTTTTTGTGCTATATTCTGCTGCCCCGAAATTCTAAACTGCTGCATGGTACTGTCAAATATCTGGTCGACCGTGCAGTTTAAAGGGAACTTTGTGCAGCATAATGTGCATTTTTAGCTCAAACAGGCTGTCCATAAATGGCGTCAAGCACCTAGGGCGGAGGAGGGTCACACATTTGTGATGATGTGTGACGAGGGGGAGGCTTTGGTTTTGTTTTTAACAACTGTAATGTCACTTAAAAGCACACAATTTTAACAATAAAAGTTCAACTTAAATCTTTGATTGCTAACAATTTATTTAATGACGTCTTCAATGGCTTGTGGCGTGTTATGATATTCGAGACCAGCCTTACACTTAACTAAAATCATACTTAACTCTTAAAGCCCCAGAAGGTTTTCAATAAACTTCTGCCTCAGTCCCGTAAGGATTTCCCGTATTACGATCAACCGGTTATGAAATTAAAAAATTTGCGTAAATGCCATTTATAATATTTTTGTCATACTGACTTCATTTTTAAAGCTAAGAATGGTTATTTTACGCATCCAAAAGACCGTACTGAGTTTAAAACAATATTTACCTGTAGTTTAGTACTATTATTTTAGTAATAAAGTATAACGAAAACGTATCTTTGAAAAAAAAACCATTAAAACTACCAAAAAACATCGCGAATCGATCGATAACACTAATGTGGGCAACGGCTGCCATTGCCGGAAGTCGAATACATCGTTTTTCAAGCATTGAAGAGTTTTTACTTTCCGAGATCTCATTTCTAACGAGATTTGTATCTAGGGACGCATTACGACGTTTTAGGGATAGCGGGAAGAGACGCATTACGACGCTTTGCGACTTTAAGAGTTAAATGACATAAAGTGATTTTCAAATAATAAATGTGGCTTTTATTGGGGTGGGGGAGGGGTGAAACTTTATGATGATGGGGGCGGGAGATAAATTTTTGTGACGATGTGTGACTAGGGCAAGTCGTCATTTATAGATGACCCATTACAAGTTCTAGCAAGCGGGTTCTATTCCAAATAAAAGTCATATAACAAACGAAATGTTTCGAGTCCAAACAGGATGTATGCAGATTAAGACTAATACCAAACACGACACATACCGACATACCAATGTATTCAAGTTCCACAAACTCATGAAGTAATGCACCACTTAATTCAAAATGAGTATTTTTTTTAATTTTAAAAAAAGTGTTTACATTTTTTCTTTAAACTCTTATTTATGTCAGCGAGAAGTACTAAACTGGAAGTGAGACTGTGTTACTGCCAAATCCGTAAAACTGGACCAGAGCGGAAGCAAGATTTGTAAAAATGGCCGGATTCCAGATTTACCAGAGCCTGTGGTGAAATCCGGTACACCCCTAATAAATATACGCACAAAATTGTACAACAAAATGAGCAAAGTGTTTATTAGACATAGATTGTTTCCATAATGACACCAAATAATAAACAGAAAAATTCTCTCACCTGTCGCAGACTGACACTGTGCTGACGATCAATAGAAAGTAATAGGAACACTGCAGAGGCATTGACACACTGTAGTAGTGCTGTAAGAAATCGTCACTGGAGAATGAGGACAGGGAGAAGACTGTCACCATCTGCCATAGAGAGAGTCCTGCCGTCAGGCCATGGAGAAATAAGGTCACAACTCTGAAAACTTTGTGTGAAGTCAGAGCGAAGTCGATGGTGGTGGTCCTTGGGTAAGACACTGGCTCCACTGGCTTGGCTGTCTCCTCTAATCGTTGTCTGGCTAGTGAAATTTTGCTCTGGCCTTTAAATTTACCTTTAAAGCAAATCGAACAATACTTAGTAGATATGGCTATTTACAGTAATATTACAACAGCATGTCAGTACATTTCAAATAAATATAAAAAAATTATTCCTGGTTCAAATTAAATTATCAGAATTTAGAGTCAATAAAAAAGATGATCGTTCAAGGCATTCCAATATTGCTATCTGATGAATGAGGAGTGAGACTGCAGTCAGGCTTATAAAAAAAGTAAATGGAAAAGATGTAAACAAGGTAAGGGTTTGCCTGACAGGACATAACAAAACAGCTGTTTTGTTACGTCCTGTCAGGCTAACCCTTACCTTGTTTACGTCTTTTCCATTTACTTTTTTATCTGATGAATGAGTGGTAAGGAGGGGACAGAAACAAAATCATGATTATAGGCTATAGCTAAATATATAATATAGCTAAATATATGAGATAGCTAAATATAAAATAAAGCTAAATATATAATATAGCTAAATTGCCATAAGTTTTTGACAGTTAGATGTTGTGCTACAGAACATGCAGGGCTTTGGCCTGCATCACCACTTCCTTCCACTCAGACCTAACCAATGTCTTTCCAAGACTGGACGCTCAGTAGCTGCAGATCTTTCTCTACATCACGTCTATCTAGCTAACCCTATGTCTGCCTATGAAACGTTTTCCTTTAGGGCTTTGGTGGGGCACCCTCTTTGCTCCTCTGTCCTTTGGCATTCTTTCTAATCTTAATAATTTATTATTAATTGATGATGATGAATATTTTGTTATAATAAAACATTTGATAATACAAGCAAAAATAAAAATATCACGACTACAAACCGGCTCTAAAATTATGAACCTTATAAATAGGGGTCTACCGATTTGCATTTTTGCTAATATTGCTGATACTGATATTAACTTTTTTTTTTGCCGATATGAGTGCCGATATGAGTATTTTCAGGACAAAAACTAGCGATCATAATTGATGATGTCATTCTTAAATTTATGACGCGTAATTATGTATATTAAAATTTATATATTTTCCCCCACTGGTTTAATTTAGACAAACATAAATAAATAAACAAATCGCACAACTTCATTTGAATTATAAGAGCTTGTGTTGATTACACAGGACCGGCTAACCATAACTTCAAATATTCGGTATTAGTACTATTAATTTTTTTTGTGTTATGGCAGAGTATCAGAGCCAATATATGAGCGACCGAGTTCAGCTAGATAAAGATTTTTTTTTTAAAAATCACTTTGACTTAGTTGCCGAAGCATAGTACAAGGAATAACCACTTTATACATGCTTTGTTGGTAACAAAAATTTTTTATAATTAAAAAAAATACAATTTTTCAAATTTGCTTTTTTGAAGAGATCGCCGCAAAGATCTGAACACTCACTAACGTCGGTGCATCCCAGGCTCTTTGATGTCAAATTGGAGGACACGCTGCAAAAATTTTTTCTTTTCTCTTGTTGGTAAAAATACAGACAGACTGTTAATCAATCCTTAAAAAGGAGCGGTCTTAACAACTTTAATTTGAATTATATTATATTTTTTTGGGAGGGGGGATTTGTCAAAATGTCCCTTATTATGATATATCGGTGACGTCAATCTCGGTGACATCAATATCGGTACCTAAAGATGCTACCGAGACTGATATTGACAATATCCTGATATCGGTACCAATATATCAGCCAGCCAATATATCGGTACACCCCAAACAGTAAGCAAATACTTACTACTGGTTTCAATAAATATTTTGTCTACAGGTTGACTTCGAAGAATTGGTGCTGTAATGAAAGTTGTCAAGGGCTGTTTCTTCTCTTCAATGGTCTGACCTAGTTCTTCAGTTTGCCTCTCACCGCCTCCTAAGATGATGTCCTCTTTCATCATGCGCAGATCCTCCGCCCAGGGAGTATCTCCAAATTCATCGACACCTTCTTCAACCTTTTTAACTTTCTTTTTCTTCCTGGCTGTTTTTTTTCTTGGTGTTGTTTCATCTTTTGATATGAGACTTGTTTTGCTTCCCTGACTTTCCTAATAATACATATCAATTACACACATTTTATTTATCCATCAGTTATACTTCATAATAATTCATTTCTTCTTTAGTATTTCAATTACCTTTAATCGCTTTGCTTCTCTAAATTACTCCAAACTCAATTAAGAAATATATGGTGGCAAATGAATGAAATTCATGCATATACAATGACATTCAATAACAATAACCTTATTATTCAACTGATCCCCTACGACAGGGCTACTCTTGGATCGATTTTCATCGGTTGCCTCTGGTTTGGGTTTCTTCTTTTTCTTCCTAGGTGTTGCTGTGGCTGATACAGCAGAAGTTATTTCATCATCAGTTGCCTTAGTTTGACTGGGAGAGCGCTTCCTTCTACGCCTTGGAGTTGTTTTCTTCTGAAATAAATCATTTATTATTATTCGCTTTAAAGCTCCTTTTATTTAAATTTTTTTATTCCTTATAAGAAATTCATTTCAATTTTTTACAAAAAGTTCTTTTCAAAAGAATATAGTACATCCCTACAAAAACAACAAAATAGTTATTGCAGAAAGTATATTTTAGATGTTTTTAAAAAGTCAGCCAAAATGTGTTTTTAAAAAATATAAATAACCTAGTTAAATCATAAAAAACTAGGGCTAAGAAAATTAAGGATTAATTTCTCGATTCTTCTTTAAAAATTTTTTGAACAATTAAATTATTTTTTAATGATGAATCAACCCATCACTTACAAATTTTTGGTCAAAATGTAAAACAATTTTTAAAAAAATAACTGCCAATAAATGATAAAAAATTTCCTGATGATTACACAAGTATTTTTGTTTTAAACTATTGACTGACTGTAATTTTTATAATGTTGATAAAGTTTGCTTACCATGGTTCTAACATTATGCCTACTTATCAAACCAAATGAAAAGGGTATTAAGCTAATGGCAGAAATGAAATCTGACTCAGAGACAGAAAATGACGACTGCTCATTGTAAAATGCAATTATTCTCAAAACATACACCTCCCTTATTTTTAAAGTCATATATTTACCCTTCAAACATTTAAATATAGTTTTTAATTTAATTGCACAATGCATTCAATTTAAATACAAATAGGCATGCAAATGTTTGAAGTGATTTGTATTTTTGTTTTAATTTTCAATATGATTTCTTTCAACATAACATGCCTTCAAATATATTTATTAAAAAATTCAAAATCTTTATTTACTTAAAACACTTCTTATTCATTGTTTTGTATAATGGATTGTGAATGTCTCCTGAAAATTTGAATACCGATATCTCTAAAATTAAAAAAGTTGTGAGGGAAAGAGTACAGAATTGTGAAATTTGGGTTACAAGTTTTTTAATAAATTTTATATTGAATAGGTTATAAAAAATAAGTTATATTATATAAAGGGAAAAAAATCAACAAAAAAAAGGCAGTGGCTATTGAGACGCTAGCGTCTTAATAGCCCACAGGCTAACAGGCTATTGAGACGCAAACAAAATAAGCCAATGAAAATTAAGTATCTAAGGTTGGCGTATTTAGGCTATTTCTTTAAGGACGTTTTCAGTGGGGGAAAAAAAAAGATTATACAGTCGAACCCACTTACCTCGAGCTCGGTTATCTCGACCACCCTATTATGTCGACGTTTTTTATTGGAACCGCCAAATTCTCTCTTTGTCTTAGCATTTTCTCATCGTTTAATTCAATTTTTTTAAGTCGCCGAAACCTCATAACACGAGCACAAAAAAGGGTCAAATTTGCCACTTAACATTGGTTATCTCGATCCCCATGACCAATCGCCAGCTTTTGAAAATGTTAGCTANCCTGGTAATTACAGACCTGTATCACTTACTAGTATCACATGTAAATTACTGGAACACATAATATATAGCAGAATAGTTAACCACCTTGACAAATATAATGCCCTATGCCCACACCAACATGGCTTTAGAAAGAACAGATCATGTGAAACACAATTGATAGGCCTAATAGATGATCTATCAAAAGGCTTAGATAATAATGATCAAATAGATACAATATTACTAGACTTCTCAAAAGCATTCGACAAAGTTCACCACCTTAGTTTACTCAAAAAACTTAAATACTTTGGAATCTCAGGTCCCTTACATCACTGGATCCAAGATTTCCTATTGGGTAGGGAGCAAACTGTAATAATTAATGGTTCTAAATCTACACCAATAAAGGTTAACTCAGGAGTTCCACAAGGAACTGTCCTAGGTCCCTTACTATTTTTAATTTATATAAATGACTTACCCAACAATATCTCAACAGGAACTAAAGTTAGGTTATTTGCTGATGATTGTATAATCTATAGAACAATCAAGTCAGAACAAGATAGCAAAATTTTACAAAAAGACTTAGATGAATTAATAAAATGGGAAGCTAACTGGAGTATGTCCTTCCACCCAGAAAAATGTCAACTGCTAAGAGTAACAAAGAAAAAGAAACAAATAAATTCAAAATATTTCATTCATGGAAAAGAACTAACCCAAACTAAAGATGCGAAATACTTAGGAGTCATAATAAATGAGAAACTATCTTGGAATCCCCATGTCAATGAAGTTATTAAAAAATCAAACAAAACCTTAGGCTTTATAAAAAGAAACTTTTACAAATGTAACAAAGATATAAAACTAAAATGCTACCTAACCCTGGTGAGACCTATACTAGAATATGCATCTTCTGTATGGGACCCATCCACCAAAGAAAATATTGATAAGTTAGAACAAATCCAAAAAAGAGCTGCCAGATTCATTACTGGAGAATATTCAAAATTGACAAGAGTAACACCGTTAGTTAAATCATTAAACCTTGAAACACTAGAGGATAGAAGAACCAAGAGTAAATTAGTAATTATACATAAGGCAATTAATTCTAATTTAGAAATACAACACAAAGATAACCTAATACAACCCTCAAATAGGCATAAAGTTAAAAACACCTTCCTTATTCCATATGCAAGAACAAACACATACAAGTTTTCTTTCTTTCCGTCCGGTATTCGGGCGTGGAATGGGTTGCCTGAAGAAACCAGGAAAGCCTCCACTTTATCATCTTTTAAAACTCTAGTAAGAATACAGGACTAAACACAAACCATAGAAATACGTAGGACGCAATAATCTTCTGTACAGAAGGAGCGTCTGTAACATATAAGATAAGATAAGAAGATAAGATAAGAAGTGGCCGTGTGCAAAAGCCATTTAACTATTGGTTAGAATTAATTAAAATATGTCAAAGTTGAAGGTTCAAAAGGAGTACCTAATTTATTTGTGTACGTTTATATAGAGAAGAGTTCGCTTTGTCATGAGTCATATATAGGTCACGATAGACCATTCTGAGTCCATTGAGTCTATTGTAAGCTGAGAGGACGGACCCAAAGAAGATGATTAGGAAGAGAATGGTTCGGGGACAATGAGGGGATGTGTAGTTTACTTATTTGTGTAGCTTGTAAGGAAAATCAAGCAAGTGGCTTCGAAGGCACAGTATAGCTCAATCTGGGAATCACCGCAAAACGGCGTTATATTTAAACTTAAATGGTCTTTAAAAACGAACAGTCTTAACAACCTTAAGAAAGAGTGAAGAAATAGGGTCCCGATATTCCTATACGATTCTGATTAATCGTCCCATCACTAATTAACGCACAACACGTACATAAGCGCATGTTAATATTTTGCTGCCATATTGGTTTTCACTTTAACTCGATCATCGGTTACGTCGATGCCATTTATCATACCCCAACGCCGTCGACTTAAGTGGTTTCGACTGTAATAATAAAAAAATCATAACTCCACTTCTATAAAAGGTAGAAAGACAAAGCAAATGTTTTTCAAGTCAAGCCCTTTAAAATGATATATTATTTAAGTATATTGGACATAATTGGACTACATTTACAGTTTCTGTCAAAGTACTTAGTATAAGCCACGCCACAAATCAATTAGCCTAAGGGGCCATCCATACGCAAGCAAATGGCATTTTGAGCATGGATGCGTACGGGGTGGGGGGTCTCCACTAAATGCGTACTTACGCACAACAAATGTAATTTGCATAATACTAAGCCTAGTAATTATACTACTAGTAAAGTAAACCGCGCAGACTGAAAACGGTATCCGTGACCGACTGAGTCAAGACTGATATGCAAAAATGTTTTATATTTTAATGCAAACGAAATTATGAATTTTTAAAATTGGACCAAACGTTCATACATTGCTAAGATATTTATATTTCCACTTCTTGAAATTAGTATATGTTTCTTTTTCGCCCACCTGTGTCTCAGTCGTTATATTATACATAACAGGATTGCAATTTTACTGCTTATACCTTTATATTTTATACGTTTTTTGGCCGTCCATGAATGACGTCATGCTATTTTTACACCCTTTCCCCATTGTCACAAAACTTAGACCATGATATGACATCACAAAGCTCTGATTGCCCCAACCCTCCCAAAAAAAACACACGTTTCAATTAACATTTTTGTCATAGAAATAGAAATATGTATTTAGTGTAAGTCTTTGTTCTAAGCCTAATATCGTAAACTAAATAAATTGTGAGCAATCAAGTTGAACTTTTATTTCAAGTAGCACATTTTGATTTCTTAAACTCCACCCATCCCCTTGTCTTTCATTCTCACTAATTCGTTACCCTTCTCCGCCCCCACTCACAGGCCCATGACGTCATGTATGGAAGGCCCCTTCATGCATTGTTGAAGACAATAAAATTAGAATTTTCTATTACTTCTTTTTTTTCTTCAATAAATTCGACATGAAATACACATTGTTACTGTTAAATTTAAATATGTATTTACTGTAAGGCAATAGAATATTTTTGTAGAAGTTTTATTTAAAGTTGCGCATTTACACTTAACATCATATTTAACACCCTCTCACACACCGTCACAAATGCATGACCCCCTCCCTAACCCAACTTGGCGCATGATGTCAGTCAAGGACGACTACTTAATTTTCATTGGCTTAAAAAAAAAAAATCATAGCTCCACTTTTATAAAAGATAGAAAGACAGAACAGGTGTTTTTGAAAAGGTCTTAGCAAGCCCTTTAAAATGATATATTATTTAAGCCTATCCTATTTTCTTTAAAACCCTCCATTTTGGAAAAATGCAATTTTAAAAATGTTTAAGTTTAAACTTGACCAATCTGCCAATCTAGAGCACACATCTGGTGGTGTTATATTACAGTTTCCAACCTAGCAATATTACATTCCTCGACGCGGCCGCCATATTTTATCTGCAAAACGATAATTAGCTAAAATATTAACTACATAACCTAATTATGTCATAGTATAGTCATAGCCAATTGTACCTCTGATTGTGATTGTGTTGGGTCTTCAACATCAGCAGCTGCATCGTGATTATGAGAATTAATCGTCTCATTAGATTGACTTTCAGCAGTCTTTAATGTCTTTTTAACTTTTCTCTTCTCCCTTTTTGTTTCAGCATCACCCTCAAGTTCATTAGATCTGGGTGACATAGGTGGTAATCGTTTCTTTTTAATTTTTTTGATGATAGATTCAGATTTTGATTCATTGTCGACATCCGCCATTTTTGTTGCTACGGAAGTTACTGTTTGATGTGAACGATATTTAAACTTCGTACATAACACAAGGGACCGTTAGTTCCGTACACAATGCTATTTATGGTTAACCGACAAAACGGCCCCGGTCAAAACTGCCCTGGACACATAGATGGACTAATAGTTGAAAATACAATCATATATTTAAAAACCACGTTTTTTTAAGTGGACTTAAAGGAATAAAATAAATTAAAACTCATGAGTTCAAGTACACTTCAAAATCCCATTCTAATTTAGAAATACTCCACAAAGATAGTTATTTGGTATAAAAATTAAATTTAAATATTTCTAATTTAGAAGAGAAATCTATTAGTGAGAAAATGAGTGAACTGCATATAATATATATAAATATAAAAACCTCGTAAGCGCCCGCCCCACGTTTTTAGTCATAGTAAATTAATGCACCTGAACTAATAAGTTTTAATTCATTTTCTTCTTTTTAGTCCACTTATAAAAACGTGTTTTTAAAATCTTTCTTTTACCTCTATTTTTTAAAATTAATTTGGCTTGTCAATTATTGTGCAACTAGTTTTTAGCCTGCTTTCCTGCTAAAACTAATCCAAAGTAATTCCTTCCGGTCGTCAAATACGTAAAAGTTTGAGAAGCACTGGCTTACAATTTATTTGAGGACGTTTTACATAGCTTCATGCGTGTTACGATATTACAATGCAGGCCTACACCAAATAAATACTTAAATGACTATAAAAAAAAGGGGGGGGATTTGAAACATACTTATTTTCAAATAGAAAAAGTTTTTTTTTGGCCGGGNGGGGGGTCAACGATTTGTGACGTATTATAGGATGGGGGGGGGTTCTAACTTTTTGTGACGTCGCGTCACGAAAGGGGGGGGGGTAAAAAATTGGCCAAAATTGCGTGACGTCATTTATTGACAGCCCCCAAGGCGGTTGCCTCGTTCGCTTTGCCCTAAGGCGGGCCCTGGATACGAATATGGTCGATTTGGTTAGCTGTTCACATATCTGGTGATATCTATGTCGCCTTGTGGATATTTCTATGTATGCAGAGTCTTCACCGAAAACCTGCCCATCTGCAGCACATAAATCTTCTAGCTTTTCATCATGTTATTCTTCTCACCCATGCCATATGTTCCTATGCATGCAGTCTTCATATCCATTATTCTTGCATCCTATTTTCACATTGGCCTTAGGTCACCAATGAGTATAACCAATTGCTCCTAGGCAACTTTTGACAAGCGTTCGCAGTGTGCTTTAAAAGTACTCTTTGTCCTCTTCTTTACTGTCTTTGGGAGGAGCATATACATGAAGAGTGTCCATGTTGACTTCTCTCACTTTTTTTCTTGCAGTGATTATTTAGAGATCAAGGGCTTCCCACCCTATAAGTTACTATAAGGCCACTCTGGGCAGTTTTAAAAAGCACGAGTGCTACTCCTTGGTTTTCATCTTCATGATCTGAGAATAGCAGCAGTTCCCCTGTGTTTATCTGACCTGAGCCTGTCCATTGGGACTCGCCTATTATCCCTAAGATGACCAGCTTGTATCTTTGCACGTCAGCAGCGACTACGGCGTTTTATCCAGCTCCTAACAAAGTTCTTACATTTCATATTCCTAAACTGTTGGTGGTCCTAGTGGAGAAAATGGTAGTTCGCCGGGTGATTACCGGTTGGCTTTGGCACCCCAGCTTCATTAGTTCTCTGTTATGAGGCCCATTTATGCCGCGGTCCGAGTTTTCTTTACAAGGAAGGGGTGCTTGCCTTTCGCCCAACTCGTCTTTTTTTTTCCTCACGCGGGCTTGGGACCGGCTATGACGGAGTCATATGATTAGTATTTTTGGTTAGAAATAATATTTTAAAAAAAAAACAAGAAACTTAATTTCTTTGTAAAGTGGTAGGAATATTCAAGGTGGATTGAGAAATGGACAACCATGTGTGGGGAAATTGGAAATGATCAGCTTTCATTTAAAAAAAAAAAAAAAAAAAAAAAAAAAAAACCAAGATCCTCCATTAAATTAATATCTTTAACCTTTATTATATTTTTTTATGTTGCATTTTTTTTTAATTTTAAAGGTAACAGTAAATAATATATAAATTAGTAAAATACATTTATTTTATTCCAGATGGAGTAGTTAATTTTCTAGCCATTATTAATTATAATAGGATATTTTTTAATGATAAAAATTCGCGCGTGTGGCGTGTGTAACTACTGAATGGCCGAATATTTACCCGTAAAATAAAAAATATATAAAAAAAAAAAAAAAACAACATTTAAACGAGATTATGTTTGGATTATTAAGTTTTAATACATTTTGTCATATTCGAATATAAGAGGGGAGTCCATTGGTCCCATAGGGAGATTTCTCTCAACTCTTTTCTATGGTTAATATAATAGATCTATGTAAACTTTACATCATGGTGGGCGGATGATGTCATATGGTTTAAAATGTGTTTTAAAGTAAATCATTAACAAACTTATGACTTTCACTTATCTTTTTCACTTTTAATTTGTATTTAATTTGTGATGATTTTTATTAAACTAATATAAAAAGTTGTTAGAGAAATATAATACAAAAAGCGAAAGCGGTGTGTTAGTAACTGAACCTAAAATACACAAATTTTAGACCACTCAAACCCTTCAATAATTTGTTATTCTTCTGCGCTGAAAAACAAGTTTCCTTACCTATCGAGTAGCTAAAAAACCGAATCTATCCACAACGCAGTGTTGTGCTAAATTTATCTACAACCAAAATAAAATAGTTTTAATGGGCTTTTATTTTCTTACTTATATTTTTACGAAGGCCATATAAAATATTTCAGGTACATATGTTTCAGATATTGTAATCGCATTTATAATGCGAGTGTATTTTAGTTTGCGTCGTTTAGTTTACTAACTCATTACTCATTACAAATTAATTTTTAAAACGTTAACGTAACGGGCCATTTGGAAACAAAAGCAGACACTTTTTAACTTTTTTTCAAAAGCTTGGCTTACCCAATTACTTCAATTACTACTAGTACTAGTACTAGCCTTACTAGCTATTTAGCCCGGCGTTAAGCCAGTTTCTTGTCATTCTAGATGAGGTATTTAAATTGAGATTGCAGCACTCAGAATTTAAATTTGTATATTATAATTATATATTTAAAAATTCAGACATTATTTTTATTTGGACGTAATATTCAATTTCAAAATTTGAATTTATTCTTATTCTTATTCATTGCAGTTTAATTATCAAGTTTATGTTGATTATATCTGACCTGAAAAAGTTGAATAAGAAAACAGTGCCTGTCTTAATGTTTTTCTTATTGATAATAAGTTTATAGTTTAAAATTTAGAATCAGTTCAGGGGCGGATTAAGACTGTACGGGGCCCAAGCTGCAATCAAATCGGGGGCCCTATCCAGCCAGCGTCCCTTATAATTAAATGATTGTTAACAGCTAATATAAGACTGTAACTAAATATTAATAATGAAAAAAAACTATCACGAAGAAATAACTGTTCGAAATGTTTGTGATATGTTACAATTGAGTGTGAAAAGAAAAAACATATTCCACTCCTGGGAATTGAACCCGACACCGCTTGCATATTGAGCCTATACTCTCTCCACACGGCCAGCGGAGCTTGACAAAAATGAGAAATTTTAAAAATATAAACGATATTTTATACAATGTCTCAGTTGTAGAAATAATATTTATAAATTTATTAAATTTTTTATATTTTCCAGGGTTCGTGCAAACATTTGTACACTTTTATTATAAAATATAAAAAGTTTGGGGGCCACCAAACTGTCGAGGGCCCCTGGCTTAAGCCTGTTCATCCCCCCCCTCCTTAATCCGCCATAGGTTCAGTTCACTGAGCTATATAGCTCAGTGGCACAGTTCATTGTGTATTATTGGATATAGGATATAGCCCAATATATTTTTATATACATAGGATAGGCTATTAGTACTGTTATTAGAAGTAGTGATAGTAATCAGGGTTGGCATTAGGCTTAGGCAAAAAAGGCAGTCGCCTTGGGCTTCCGATTAGTCTCATCATTAGTGACGTCGGTGCTCCCTCAAAAATCTTTCCATATTTATATATTTTTTAAATTACATTTAGGGCCACCCTATAGAAATATAGGTTTTACAGACCATGACATATTGGACCAATAAAATCCAATATATTTATATATAATATATGATAGGCTATTAGTTAGTGCTATTATTATTAGCAGTGTTAGCAGTATATGTCACTTGCGCTTACCCTTAAGGTCGTGTCCCAGTGGCATAAACGTGAGTCATTTAAATATTATCTAATAACAAAAGGAATAAAATAAAATATTTAAAAAAGATAAATAAATGAAAAATGTCTCCTCAACTGAAAATCAAACCCTGTACCACCACGCCAACAGTCCTTCCATACAACCAGGAAGATGGGATGGAAATTGTGTATTTTAAAGTATTTGGAATAGTCACGTCATTCACAGAATTCTGGGGTTAACCCATAACCATCCTAAATAAGTCCTGGACCTCTAGAAAATAAATATGTGTTTGACTTTTAGAAAGTTATTTTATCACATACCTATCACTTCCTAACCCACTAATAGATAGGTTATCTTCTTTGTGTAATTATATTATAAATTTTATATATTTATAGTTATACCCTAAAGAAGATAAAAAAATCAGCAATAATGATTATAATGGCAATAATTTAAAAAATGGATTGTAAATTATTCATGTAGAATCTCATCTACCCAAACATTTCATCTGATCTTTTCAGATTGTTTGGAATTTCTTATATTGTAAAATACACTATTAACTTAAATAGATTATGAATAGTACCTAGGCCGGGTACCCGTTGCCATGTGATTACCCGGGTAGTAAAAGTCCGCTCGGGTACCCATGAAAATGTAGCTTCATTATCTATATTAACAGGAGTAAAACTTCGGCTCCCATTCGGCTTTTTTAATTTTATTTTTTAATTTTTTTTTTAAAACATTATGTTTTGCGAAACAATTTATCAAATGAAAATGTTTGTTTGAAATATGTGCTGTGAAGTACATCTAAGGAGAAATATCTGTCACGGGAAATGTATTTTGATACATCTTTTTTCTCTCAACGTGAAACAGAAATCTAAACACCAAAATGTTTTGGCGCTTTAAATAATCATTTAAGGAAAACAAAAGTCCTCTGCCAAAATAATGATGTACTGCGTAGAGATCAAAGCAGGTGTTTGTTAATTAAAAAAAAACATCCCTTCTGTGACACTAACTTTCATTTGAAATACGCTGATTGATACTAGTTGATGTTGTTGGTCTACCCCCCTCCCCCCTTCACTCATATATCCCACACTGCTTGCATTTGCTTGTGTGTCTTGTGTTCATTAACAAAAGTTGACCTAGAAAAACTGATGTTAATAATGCGTTCAAGGTTATCAGTATTTAAAGTACAATATTAATTTGTTACTAACAGTTTCAATGGGTAAGTCGTCGGCCGTGGGGAGGGACTGCATAGAGATAAATGAGGCTGTGTTTGGTTTTGTTAATAAAAACATCCCCACTTTACATTAAAATTTCTTTGAAATACGCCAACATAGGATTTCCGATTGTAGATGTTGTTTATTTACCCCTCTCCTCCCTCTATTCGATTGTGTTTTGCGTGTTCATTACCACGTGTGCTTTGTCCCCAATTTTTTTGGTTAATAATACACCCAATTTTGTCATTTTTTTAAAGTCAATAGATTAAAGAAGGCTTAGAGGCCATCCGTAAATGACGTTTTGTACTTTGGGGAGGGGTGGTCACGCATTTCGTGACGAAGGGGATGTGCTTGTTTTAGAGATATGACGTCACATCAAAACGTGAAACTTAAAATGAAAATTCCACTTAAAAACTTGAATGCTTACAATTTATTTAATGACGTTTGACATGGAATTACGCCTTTATTGATTTTAGAGTTCAACTTCACATTAAATACAAACTTAAGTGACAATAAAGTTATTTGACACATGCTCATTTTCAAAAAGGAAGTACGGCTGTTATGGGGGGGGGGCCTGCAAATCTTTGTGACGTCATGTAAGAGGGGGTTCTAAGTTTTCGTGACATGGGGGGGGGGGTTATAAATTGGCTAAAAATCACGTGACATCACTTATAGACGTCGCCATGTGGCTACTGTGTGAAATGAGGTGCATGGAAGGTGGCTAGGTAGCATTGTATAGCTGCCATGACGGGGAAAATTATGCGACGTTTCGAACGGGTAACCCGGGTACCTGTTTTTTAATTTGGACGGGTACCCGGGCAGCATTTTTCAAAGAAATTGACAGCCCTAATAGTACCATATTTTACTTTTCATAATGAAAGCCATCTTTATAATAAATTTGAGTTACTACTTTCATTGACTGGCTTGGAATTAATGAATTAGAGACAGTAACAACCACACTCTAAAGAAATAATTTCTACAGCTATAAGATTGTAGAGGGTTCTAATGTTTCTTGGGGCTTGGTAGATCTTGGCAGTGCCCATCTCCTTCCAGGTCAGCGAAGGACTTTTTAGCGATAGTCATTCATCAAGATTTTTATTTGTGGCTTTATCCTGGGTTAGATCCCACGCCTCAGGCTGTGAGGCAAACGCACTATTGACTTCGCTATCTAGCTGCTTTTATGATAGGAAAGGTGAAAAGTACACAAATGATAAAGAACGTATTCTTGTAATAAACAAATTTAAAAAATTAATTTAAAATTAGGTACCAAAATAAACTTTAAAAAAAAAATGTGGTTATCATTTTAGGACTTGTTTGTTGATACTTGGGTTGTTCAAGTTTAAAAAAAAAAATCAATTTCAAAGTTATTTAATCTACTTTTGTATAATGTATGATTACTTTCTATTGACGCCAGTTTTAACCAAGTGAATGTTTATAAGCTCATCTTCTCTTCAAAAGCATTATATATACTGCAGTCCTTGAAGTACCATTTTTGGGAGTACAAAAATTATACAAATGGAGAACTCAAAGCAAGAAAACTTTCTGATTCCCAACAAAGAATCAAATGCCCCACCTGAAGAAGATGATGATGTTGTAATTATGGAACAAGAAGATGTTGAAAAGTATGACACATCCAAATATCAAGAAAGTTTGAGTGAGATAAGCAAAGCTCTACAGATGGGTAAAGATATTGGGAAGCAAACAGAGCAAGAACTTGCTTTACTCACTAAAGAATTTGAGGATATGGAGGTATGAGTTTAATTTCCTCTTAAAAATGTAGATTTTTTAATAGTTATTTGTCATTTATCTCAATATATTTTCAAAAATTCTTTTAGCTTACATTTAAAATGAATCATAATACGACATAATGTTTTAAATAATTTATGGTGACAATTTTAAAGTACTTATATTAAAGGACTGGTTAACTGTTCAAAAATGAGATCGATTAACCAGTTCACCAGCCATTAGCAGTAAGGGCATAGTGAGGAAATATTTCCGATTAGCATTGACCTCTGACTTAAGTTATACAGTCCCTGCTGTCTTCCATTTATTATGTCTAAGGTACTTTGAGGTTACCATAGTATCCTTGTTTGTAATGCCCAGGAATTCCAAGAATTTTTAAAGAATTGTACTTGTTAGTCTAAACTAAGCAGACAACAATAATGATAAAGCACTTATGTCATGCTATTTTGCAACCATCAGGCTGCCAGAAATATATTTTAATTTAAATTTCAAAGTTGTTTTGTATTTTGTATAATTCTAAATACACTACATTGAAGTGACTGTTAACAGGTCCAGATTAAACAGGACTTGTACTGCTCTTAAGACCTGTTAACAGGTCCAGATTAAACAGGACTTGTACTGCTCTTAAGACCTGTTAACCATTAAGAACCTAAACTAATTCTCTCATAATCATAGTTCAACCAATAATGAATAAATATTTCTAACTTACACAATTTATTCTTAGGCTAATCTCAGTAATGCTGTTTACCAGAGTCTACAATATCTAATAAAAAATCCAAAATGTGCTGTAGACCTACCAGTGGATGAAAAGGGTTTAAACAAGATGATAATGGACATCCTAGAAAGTTTACCAATTGATGAGCTTGGTGATTTGACCCCTGAAGAATTTGAGGCCATTGATGCAAAGCTTAGTATTCTTGAAAGTATGATTGAGAACTAATTGTGCATTATAGTTACCGCAATTAAGTTTTAATTTTTTTATTTAGTAATTTTGACAGTGTGATTGAGAATTAATTGTGTATTATAGTTACCTCAATTGGGTTTTAATTTTTTTTATTTAGGGAGTGCATATTTAATTTATTATGATTCACACAACCCATGCATATAAAGCTAATTATTTAATCCTTTTAAAAATTATTATTATTATTTTTTTTACTACTGTACACAGTTTTGAAAATTTAATTATTGTTAAATGGCTTCAGATTTGTTTGTTTTACCATTCATTTTTTTTAGTGAATTATTTAAAGTAAAAAATGGTACATTTTAATATAAATAACAAATTGCAACCAAAGTTTCTCTGCACCTTTAGTGCACTTGGTAAATGAATATTATAAAAATATTCAGCTGGTTTACAAGAAACAGTATATGAAAAGGTTCCCCACAAATTTTTTATGTAAATAATAATTAATTGCTAATTCATGAAAAGGTTTTTTTTTTAAAAAAAAAAATGAATAGTGGTGTCTGAATCAGTTATAAATGTACCTTACTCAATATTTAAAAAAATACTGATTAGCCTTTAAATGTTTATAAAGCCTCAGCCAGTCCATGTTTTTTTGTTTGCCTTCACAGAAGCCAATCAGACAGTCTCAAAACTTTTCTTGGACTGCCATTCACAAATAAAGGAGTGTAGACAAAAGCTTGTTAAAGAAAATTCAGAAATAGAAAAAAGGTTAATATTCTTATCTTAAACATAATTTTTTTTATAACTTCATTCTAGATTTTGAAAAAATATCTTTCAACGCTAAATAATCAGTAGCAGTAATTTAAAACCTGCTTGACCAAAATAAATTTAATCTCTCTTATTGTCCTAAGTTACTTAGACATATTTTTTGTGTTTGCATTAATTCTCTTCAAAATTATTTCTTTAATTTCAAGAATTGCGGAATACGAGAAAACAGTGGAAGACACATGTCTCTTAATAGACAGTGATGATGAAGATAACAATGGTGTTAACATCCTCAATAACATCGCTTCCTCCCAGCTAGGACAGAGGTAGAATTATTTAAATATACAGTCGGACGGAATAGGCGTAATGGGTCTAGATTATTTAAGGACAATTTTGATTTTGAGGGGGGGGGTGGGGACAGCCATTCAGTGTTGATTTTGAGAGGGGTGAGGTGGGGAACACAGCCATTCAAGCAAGAAAGCTTGACAGGAGGGAGAGGCGGTGTGAAATGTTTCATATCAAAGGAAGCTGACTTAGCTTTGAAATACCAACACCACACAGGTGACTCCCTCCACAGTGGGATAATGATTTTTCCTTTTAACAGTTTTACACAATTGCTTGGAAAATTCAATTTACAGAGATTGGAAGCCAAAAATCTTTGAGTTTAAGATCTAAAATACATTAGTCTTATAGAATTTGGCCAGGACCTAACAATTTTTACTTAGGGCAGTTCGACATAACAAGATCCGACTGTATTATACTATCTGCACTTTAAAAAATGTATACATTGTAAATTTTTTTATTTTGATATGTTTTTTATGCCATCTAGTACTTTCTCCATCCCTGTGTAGTGACAAAGTTCTTGGAAGTTATTCCATTTTTTGCTGCATTTATCAAAACTTTTAGCCTCACATTGTTGCTTGGGATCATTTTCTTCTTTTAATTCTTAAGCTTAATTTATAATATTTAATAGGTCAATATCTCACTATATTTGAGTGCAACAATGTTTTCTCTAAGGTTCTTTGTTCAGTGGGAAAAGTAAAAAAAAACACATGTGCAAAGTTGCACAGCATCTATTATTTTGTGCAATTTTTTACAAAATTTGCTGTGCGGTTAATCAAAATCTAAACCCAGCTGCGTTCAGACATCTGTGCAGCCATGCAGCCTAAAAGGAACATTGCTGTGTTCACTCATGCAGCATTTCTACATTTATGTTATATTCTTTGAATTCACCAAAAGTCTTTCATATGTTTGCTTATGCTTCAAAGATTCAAAGGGATTTTGTTTTTAATATCCCTTCATTTAATGTCACTCATTTAAATCTGAAGTCTCTAAAATGTTTAATTTATTAAAAAAAAAATGGTTTCAGCACTACAGACCAAAGTGCAGTCTTTGCCCAACAACCTTTGCAGAGTGCACCTACCATCTCTCAAAACCCAGCATCCTCGTTGTCTGCCACCCATCCACAAATTCACAGCATGTTGGCTCCCACCTCCACCATGCCCCCCATTGAGCAGCTCAGGTCCCAGTTTGCTAATGTTGTCAGCAACTCCATGCCGACTCTTATCTCCACCCTCAAGAATCAGCAGGTCCAGGTCTGTATTGGGATTTAACCTCTTCATTCAAAATACAATACATCATTTTCAAAATCATGCATCTCAAAAGACAATGTCCCTAATAATCAGTTTTTATTTTCAGTGTATTCTCAAAAATTATTTTTAATGTTAATTGTTAAAATTGTAGTAATTAATTTATTGAAAAAGCAGATAATTCGTATAAAACCTTGCTTCATAACTGCTAGGGGAGACAATTTGAAAGCAGTTCTGATTTCTAACTGGAAATCTAATGCTCGCCTGAAGAAAAAAAATTAAAGACGCTTGTCATGCTCCACTTAGCCAGCCACAAGATGACAAAATATGTAAAAGAAAGGGCATTCATTGCCTCCTTGTATATTTATTTCAGACACTTTATTACTTTTTAACATGTACATTTAAAGTAACTAACAATCAATCACTGCGTTAAAATGTTTCTTCTGCACTGAGCTTTATTTGTCTTATAATTGATTGTCATCCACTCAGAACACAGTGAGCGCGCTGCCACTAACTTCATCCCAGGCGGCTCAAAATGTTCAGTCCACCAAACCTGCTGTCAAATGGTATGTTGAGAAGGCTGCTGAAGTATCTGTAAATATAATTTCCAATGAAGGTCATGTTTTTCAATGATTGATTCCCTTGAATCATTTATTGTTATTATTTCCCCTTCCATTGATGCCTTCAATATTGACTATCATATAGATGTTCTGTATAAATTTAAATTAAAAGACCATATTATTTGTACTTGAGTCATGTTTGGTGTAACATGATATGTTGTGATTAAACTTACCTTGCCTTATTTTATCTTTAAGAGAATTTAACATCCTCCACATCAACTGCATCTCAAATACTCTCAAAGTTGAGCAGGAAATCATGTTTATTTTCAGGCCTGAATTGAAAGTGGGTGATAAGGTGCTAGGTAAAAAATTTAATGATGTTTGGTACAGCGGCACAATATTAGACATCTATCTACCATCTCCAGCAGAAGGCTTAGAGGTAAGAAACAGAAAGTCACCCCTCCCCTCCCCCCTTTTTTTCATCTTATGAACTTGGATGACCATGTGCCAGATTGATCAATTTGACAGGGGCGTGTATGAAAATAGACGATTTGACCAAATGTCACTGAAATTAATCAGACCTGAAGTTATCCTTGACAGAAGGACCATTAAACCGACTTTTATTACCATTCATGATTTAATTAAATTTTATTTTGTATGGTTGTACAGTGGCGGTGTAAGGTGAAGTTTGATGGCAAAGGTTTGAAAGTTCTACCTGGCAAGCATGTGGCCTACAGGGAACACATAATTTTCTTTATCAGAGTCGGGACTCGTGTTGTAGGTATGTCATTGTACATTTACAACAGTTGTGGGTGGGTCATTGTACATTTACAACAGTTGTAGGTGGGTCATTGTACATTTACAACAGTTATTGGTATAGAAAGTTCAGTTCTTGTACTGGTATGAATGGGTAAGCATTTGAACAAAATGGGGGTGAGACTGCAATCAGGCTTATAAATAAGTAAATGGAAAACATGTAAACAGGGTAAGTGTTAGCCTGACAGAATGTAACAAAACAGCGAACGTTTTGGCAAAGAGCCTCCTTCATCAACGAACAAACAATACACAAATAAAATGAGTTTAAAAAATTAAAATAAAAAAAAATAAAAAGTTTTAATTTTTTAAATTTTTTTTTTTGGTGTATAGTTTGTTAGTTTGTTGATGAAGGTTCTTTGCTAAAACATGCGCTGTTTTGTTACATGTTGTCAGGCTAACTCTTACCCTGTTTACGTCTTTTCCATTTATTAAAGCATTTGAAACAGGTGCAGTTGTCAATATTTTTACTTGAGATTATATCTTTGCTGGTTAGAAGGTGCTATGTACTGAAAAATATACCATATATGCTATTCAAAATTGATTGTTCAATAACAATTAACATCAGAAACAAGGACTTAAATATAATGGTTTTTACTTAATTTTATCTCTTTTTATAAGTTCTAACTTGCTATGAAATGAATAGATCCTACTTTATAGGATTAGTTACATGTAGATGCTGAGAACAAGACTTGTTGTTTTTCAGCACTGTACAGAGAAGATGATGCCCAAAGCACCTTCTACGCAGGTGTTATAGCTGAATCCCCAAGTTTAAAAAACAATCGCAGGTGAGATTTATTTGTCATTGTGTCAGATTTGTGGTTGAAACATCCACAGACAAGCTCCTGTCCCTATGGCTCTGTATGGGGAGAAAGAAATTTGCTATCAGCAGTTTGTGATATCTCTGAGAACGCCAGTCTCATATGCCTATATAACGTTGTTTTGTTATGTCCGGTCAACCCCAGTCTCATATGCCTATATAACGTTGTTTTGTCATGTCCTGTCAACCCCAGTCTCATATGCCTCTATAACGTTGTTTTGTCATGTCCGGTCAACCCCAGTCTCATATGCCTATATAACGTTGTTTTGTCATGTCCTGTCAACCCCAGTCTCATATGCCTATATAACGTTGTTTTGTCATGTCCTGTCAACCCCAGTCTCATATGCCTATACGTTGCTCTTTTGTCATGTCCTGTCAACCCCAGTCTCATATGCCTATACGTTGCTGTTTTGTCATGTCCTGTCAACCCCAGTCTCATCTGCCTATACGTTGCTGTTTTGTCGTGTCCTGTCAACCCCAGTCTCATCTGCCTATACGTTGTTGTTTTGTCATGTCCTGTCAACCCCAGTCTCATATGCCTATATAACGTTGTTTTGTCATGTCCTGTCAACCTCAGTCTCATCTGCCTATACGTTGTTGTTTTGTCATGTCCTGTCCACCCCAGTCTCATATGCCTATACGTTGTTGTTTTGTCATGTCCTGTCAACCCCAGTCTCATATGCCTATACGTTCATTGTTTTGTCATGTCCTGTCCACCCCAGTCTCGTCTGTCTATACGTTCGTTGTTTTGTCATGTCCTGTCAACCTCAGTCTCATCTGCCTATACGTTGTTGTTTTGTCATGTCCTGTCAACCTCAGTCTCATCTGCCTATACGTTGTTGTTTTGTCATGTCCTGTCAAGCTCAGTCTCATCTGCCTATACGTTGTTGTTTTGTCATGTCCTGTCAAGCTCACACTTACCCTTATACAAACCATTTTTTTCTATCCAGGCTGATTGCAGTCCCAACACATATCTGTTTTTAAATGTTATTAGATTAACTATGATTGACCTCGGTTACTGTTGCTTCTATTTCTGTTACTTGGTTGGTGTCACCTTGGATCTTGTGGATATGAACATGACCTGGTAGAAGGGGTAGGAAAGTTTGGATCAAACAAAGAATGTTTTATTACCTATATAAATTGTTTACCAATACCCTGGCTCATGTTGTCAGGTTTTTGGTGTTCTTTGATGATGGCTACGCTCAGTACTGCGATGCTAAAGAACTACACAAAGTCTACATGCAAAGTAAGTTGTTTTTTAAAGCTCTGTTTGCGGCATGTTTTCTAATACTTTAAAAAATGCCTAATAATTTGTAATTTCTTTCACTCTATTAATAGAAATTTTCTAGTTTTGTATCTTATTTTAGGACATGAATTTGATATCTTCTTTATTGCACTTAGCTGCCCTAGAAAATCTCACTAATAACTGGCATATTTGTAAATAGCTTTGATTTTTATGAATGCTTTCAATTTATCACTTACAATACATTATCCAAAATAAGAATTTAATAAAACTGTTGAGATGGATTTATATAGAAATGAAAGTCCTCATTTGTTCTCTCATCGTGTTTGAAGCTCAAATATAAATGTCAGATGCTCTAATACTCTAATACTCTAATGCTCTAATACTCTAATGCTCTAATGCTCTAATACTCTAATGCTCTAATACTCTAATGCTCTTATACTCTAATACTCTAATGTAGTTATGTTGTTTCATGGACCGGGGTTGCACATTGTCTTTTTCTAATCAAATCCCCATCCACCTTTTAGGTGAGAATGTCTGGGAGGACATCAACCCTGACACCAGTGCCTTCATCAAAGAGTACCTCCGCATTTATCCAGAGGTCTGTTGTTTAAATCTTGTTAAGACCAGTTAAAATCTTTCCCGATTTAAATTTTAGTTTTTGTCATATTTACAAAAACAAACCTAAAACCAGTTTAATGAAGACTTTAAAAAAAAATTAATTTCAGAGACCAATGGTTAGGCTGTCCAAGGGTCAGGTGATAAGGATAGAGTGGAATGGAAAATGGTAATTAAACATTTTCTTTACTCTCATAAGCTGAATTGTTCATGTAGTACGTTCAATTTTAAATTTTTTTTTATTTAAAATTTTATTTTCCTAAGAATGATGTAGTTTTTAAGTCTGTTATTAAATATTTTTTGTTGTTGTTGCTGTAAGTTAGTAATCTGTTTGATATATTTGGTTTAAACCAGAATAAGGATTTAAAAATCTCTCCAGATATTTTACAAGATCTTCAGTGAAAGTTGTATTGTCACTATGAAGGGATGAATGCTTTCTTCTAAAGCCCTAATATTATCCATGCTAGACTAGCACGCTTGTTGTGCTCTGGTGTTTATAATCTCTGACAGTAGTTGCGCACTTTTTGAGGCAGCGTGCCCAAAATTCAACTGAAACCCACTTATTTATAGCAAAGTGCCAGCTAATTGGTTTAATTAGGGGAGAAATAGTTTAATTGCGTGGTGGCTGATGAGGCTCTGCATGCACTAGTGCCATAGGTTCGCCATCATTGCTCTATGACATGAACGGGTTCTTCAAATTTTTTCTTAAATTTTTCTTTGTTATCACATTCTTATTACCTTGACCTAGTTTTAAGAGTGCTAAAACTTATGTTTGTTAAACATGTGATAAATGTCTTTTAATACCCTAACAATTTATCCCTTTGTTTGTTAAACATGTTATTGATGTCTTTTAATACCCTAACAATTTATCCCTTTGTTTGTTAAACATGTGATAAATGTCTTTTAATACCCTAACAATTTATCCCTTTGTTTGTTAAACATGTTATTGATGTCTTTTAATACCCCTAACAATTTATCCCTTTGAATTGATTAGAGGATAGTTTACAGCTGGCGCAGGAAATTTAAATTGTCATGGCAAATTTTTTTTTCTCCAGTTTTGACATTTTATAACAATGACAATTTGAAATACTGATTGGAGTTAGAATGACCATTGACTCTTCTCTTTGTTTGCCATATATTCCTGGTTATTAAGGTGGCTTGCTAAAGTTCAAGAAACAGATGCCAGCTTGGTCAAGATGTACTTCCAAGCAGATAAACGCACGGAGTGGATCTATAGAGGATCAACTAGACTTGAGCCCCTATTTAAGGCCCTGGTAACGATCATCGACATTCTTGAAATTTTCCATTTTACTTATTTAAGATTGTGTATGGTTGTGAATTGCAAGGCAACTAAAATTTTGGTTAAGATGAAACACGATATGACCTGAACACAGTAGGCCAGTAGACATCCAACCTAAAACATTATGTGACTTTCTTGGTTTCACCATCATTATTGTAGATACAAAGCAGACACTATAGGCCAGTAGACATCCAACCTAAAACATTATGTGACTTTCTTGGTTTCACCATCATTATTGTAGATACAAAGCAGACACTATAGGCCAGTCGACATCCAACCTAAAACATCATGTGACTTTCTTGGTTTCACCATCATTATTGTAGATACAAAGCAGACACTATAGGCCAGTAGACATCCAACCAAAAACATTATGTGACTTTCTTGGTTTCACCATCATTATTGTAGATACAAAGCAGAATGTGGTTTTAGTTCACAATTTAAACTAATAATTTCTAATGTATAGAACCTTTCAGTTTGGGTTTGGTAACTGTGCATCATACTACTTGACCGCCGTCAGACACAATAAATCTCTGATCTTTAACTCTTAATGTCCTAATGCGCACCTTGCCTTTTGAAGCGCAGTCAAGTGCGCCTCGACAGTGCTCTCTTTAGTAATGAAACCATATGAATTAAAAACTCTTCATAGCGGTAGAGAAGACTTAGTCGACTTCCTGAAACATTGATGTTTACTTTCTGCTAGTGTTTTCGCGAAGTTTTGTGGTAGTTTTTACTGGTTTTTTTTAAGATGTGATTTAACGAAACTTTTTGTCCAAAAAAAAAATAGTACAAAACTACAGGTGAAAATAGCAATGAACTCAAGGTAGTCTTTTGTTTACGTAAAATTACCATAGTATAAGCTTATGCTAAAAGATGAAATCAGTATGACAAATACATTTTTAGCAATTTTTAAAATTCATTTTTCAATTCATAGCAATATATACTTGTAATCCTTATGGGACTGGGGGACAAGTTTTTAGAAAACTTTTCAGGACATTGAGAGTTAAGCTTTTAATTGCCATCTCAGTGCTCCAAAAATTGGAGAGTTTTATGACATGAGTTTTATGGATGGAAAAAACTTGTTTAAAATTTTGACACTTATGAAGCATAAATATTTTTTATTAACGGAAAATTAAGAGAAAACTGACACTTACAGCATTTATTTTGCTAATACTTACATTTTCCAAAATAATCATTAATATGGGCTAAATTATTGTAGGTTTACAGTTTTAAACTAGCATTGCTATATACAGACATTTTTAGACTTGGCTTTATCTGCTCATTCCTCTTGTGGCCTGTTCCTTGTCAAGGCCAATGCTGATGCCATCAAGGCAGCTGGCAGTGCTAAAGGACGGAGACATAATCTGACCATGAGGCCATCTGATGACCTGCAGAAACCATCCGTGGAGTACACTCGAGGGGCAGCCGAGGAGGACAGCAACTCATCCACACCGTCTGCGTCTGCTAGCCAGAAGGAAAAAGGTAACTGCTGTGTTACACAGGTACAATTGTACAGTCTGTAGATAAAGGTAACTGCTGTGTTACACAGGTACAATTGTACAGTCTATAGATAAAGGTAACTGATGTGTTACACAGGTGCAATTGTACAGTCTATAGATAAAGGTAACTGATGTATTCTTAAAACAGTATCACGGTGATACTGTTGAATGTATTCTAAACACAGTACCACAGTGGTACTGTTAAATGTATTCTAAACACAGCGCCACGCTGGTGCTGTTGAATGTATTCTAAACACAGTACCACAGTGGTGCTGTTGAATGTATTCTAAACACAGTACCACGGTGGTGCTGTTGAATGTATTCTAAACACAGCGCCACGGTGGTGCTGTTGAATGTATTCTAACACAGTACCACGGTGGTGCTGTTGAATGTATTCTAAACACAGTACAACGGTGTTACTGTTTATCTTAAGCATGTTTGAACACATTTCATAGAGAAAAGTTTTTTCTCTAAGCCAAAGCTAACAGAGTACCTGAGCCCAAAAAGAAGAAGTCCAATGTGGCCAAAAAGAGCACTGGAGGTTTGAATGCAGCTGAGGCTGGAGAGGGTCCCAGGAACACAAGATGGGAACCACCCTGGATCAAGTACCAGAGAAAGGCCCCCAGTGGCTCTCAGAAGTCAGCCAGTGATGCAAGTTCTCAAGATTCAGAGAAACCATCTGCTAAAGGTCATTTGAATTAGATAATAATACTGGACTTTTTGAAAAGTAGATTTTTTTTAAAAACGTACATGCAATACAGGGATGGGTTTTACTTTACCTAATAGTGTTCTCATGGGTTAGGAATGAGTGCTTTAATATTGTGTGTGTGAGATGCTAGTCTTTATTTATATAATAATAATAAAATGTACATTCTTATGTGTTTGCATCACTATATCTATTTCATATAGTGATTGTTTAAAACAAAGATTTGAATGCTATTTGGGCACTAAATTTCCAGGTGCACGACAAAACAATGGTAGAAGCTCACGTAGCAGTAAAGACATAGCCAGTGTCCTGCAAGAGAGACTGTCCACTGACAACACTCAAGTTGAATATGATGAGGAGCAGCTTACTGGAGAACGCAAGGACATTCTGTTGGATGTCACGGACAGAGTTCGTAAACCATTTAGTAAGAAATCTTGACAAGCTTTTAAATAATTGAATGACATCTTCAACTAAGGTTTGTTGGTGGGTGGGGGGTGGGGGGGGATAGTTCTCTATTATTTATATAACATTTACACCAGACAATCATTTTAAGATTTAAAAAAAACAAATACTTAATAGCTGAATAACCCGAACTGGAAGATGGTTTTCAAAAAGCATTTTACAGGTCTTTTAAGTGGTGGTCTAGCAGTAGCGAGCTGGACTGGCAAACCGAGGCAAAAGGGAGTCAAGTTTGAGCCTCGGTGCTAGCCACACAACCCCTTGGTCGTTAGTGGTGGCTCAATGAAACTTGTGAACGCTACTTCACTTGCCCCATAGGCCGCAATAGGGGGTTATAATGTAATCGAAACGCTACAATTTGATATTCAATGTTAGCCGTATTTTTATAAAGGTCAAATAACTTTTCAGGATGCTTGAAAATAAGAGCTTTCTTAACCTGACATTAAGGTGCCTGAAAGTTAAGGTTATGATAGATTGGTCGATAAAATTGGATTTGAAGCATAAACATTTCTAAACACATGATGATAACAATTTTTTAGAATTTATCATTAACTTGTTGGAACTTCATATTTCTAAATTTTAAAAAATAAAAATAAACCTTTCAATTTGCTTGTTATAAGGTGAGCATGAGTGTGACCCCAGCTGCATAGAAGACTGTAATGATGTGGCAAAGTTCAAAGGTCGAAGTGCACACCTCATCCCACTCCTGTGCGGCTGGGAAAGGTAATCACTTGAATTGAAATCCCAATGTTGGCCTCTCAAACCAAGTCCCTCAACTGATATTTAGATTTGTTTGTTACGTGCCCCACGGGTGAGGTTCACTTGTAATAAATTAAGCTCAAGCCACGGGTTGAAGTTAAACAGCAGTTTAATATAGCAACCTGACAAAAAAATTATTAAAAGGCTGATCTACATCTGTCAGCCTAATCTACACAAAAGAGAGCGTAATTAAAAAATAACTCATTGCAATCAAACATAATATATAATTTATATAACTTAGCGCACTGAAAGTTCCTTTGATCAATTTCTGTTAAGAATTAATTTGAACAGCTCCATGCTGGTCTATATGTTTCAACAAAAAAAATATTCAGTTGAGTTTGATTTTCAAATGATGCAGTGTCCAAAGTTTATTTAACTCTTAATGTGTTTAAGCGTTATAATGCGTCCCTAGAAAGCACTCTCGTTAAAAATGAGATCAATGAAAGTAAAAGCTCTACAATGCTTGAAATATGATGTATTTGACTTCTGGCAATGGGGCCTTTTTCCCTCGCTAGTGTTATCGCTCAATTCGTGAAGGTTTTTTTGTAGATTTTACTTTTTTTTTTACGAAGATGCGGTTTCGCTATACTTTATTACTAAAATAATAGTACTAAACTACAGGTAAAAATAGTTTTAAACTCAATACGGTCTTTTGGATACATAAAATAACCATTCTTATCCTAAAAGACGAAGTCAGTATGACAATAATAATATAAATGGATTTTACGCACTTTTTTACATTTCACAACCAGTTGATCGCAATACGAGAAATTCTTACGGCACTGAGGCGGAAGTTTTCCGAAAACCTTATGGCACAAGAAGAGTTAACTGAGGAATGATTATTTGAAGTGTAAACAAAAACACAAAAAAAACCATGGCTATACATTGAAACCAATTTTTAGCATTGAGAGTTGATATTAAGACATTATCATCATAGTGTTGCTCATAGGAATTCAGTGTTAAAAATCAAAGCATTTAACTCAATAACTTTTCTACACTCAAAATCAAAAATTTTTTAAAAATAATTGCTTAAAATGTTTTGAGGGTCTGGTGGGGGATCGGGGGTGGACATGATAATTGATCGTTAAAAGCTGTCTGACTCCATGAAACAAGTCAGCCTAATTTTTAGGGTCTGATGGGGGAGCAGGGGTGGACATGATAGTTGATCGTTAAAAGCTGTCTGACTCCATGAAACAAGTCAGCCTAATTTTTACTCTCAAACCCCACTATTCCCATCAGCCTTGGCTGTTTTGTTTTTGCAATATGAAACTGGTCATATTATTTTACCGTCTTATATTTTATGATAAAAAAATTCTGAAAAGTCTCCAACAATATGGTGTGTATATTTCAGACACGTTAGCAAGACAAAGCCGGTGACAAAACGTTTTGTTGTGTACCGCGCTCCCTGTGGACGTCGACTCCGTACCATCCAAGAGGTAGACCAGTACCTCCTCCTCACCGACTCCCTGCTGACAATCGATCTATTCTGCTTTGACCAACAGCTTCATGTCAATACAGAGTTTGTGCCTGTGAAGGTGAGTCGAGGTATATGTAGGTGTATTTATGGACTCAATCTGACTCATTCATCTCAAGTTATTAACTTGAAAAGGCGAGGCACCATACACACTTGCGTATAAGTGCATTTTGAATGTAAGTCAACCACCTGATTTGTAATTTGAAAATTGGAATTTTACGTTGCTTCAGCAATCTCTGCAGTAATTTGATGGCGTTTATGAAAACAGTTATATGTGGACAAGTCAACCCCCTGATTTCGGCCTTGAAATCTTTTTTTTTAAAAAAAAAACCCTGGACTCATACTCCAGCACATACAGTATTTTAATGTTTAAAAAAATGACAATCTTTGTTTATCTCCCATGGGCAGACCTTCTGTGACATCAAAGACTTGTCTTATGGCAGAGAGAACTACCCCATCTCATGTGTCAATGGTGTTGATCGTCATTATCCCGACTATGTGGAATACTCAGACCATCGCATACCTTCCAAGGGAGTTAATCTGAACCTTGACCCTGAATTTTTGGCATGCTGTGACTGCACGGATAACTGCAGGGTAGGACAAATTTTATGATAACTCCAGGGTAAGACAAATTTGATAACTGCAGGGTAGGACTAATTGGATAAATGCAGGGTCGGACAAATTTTATGATTACTGCAGGGTAGGACAAATTTGATAACTGCAGGGTAGGACAAATTTTATGATAACTGCAGGGTAGCACAAATTTTATGATAACTGCAGGGTAGGACAAATTTGATAACTGCAGGGTAGGACAAATTTTATGATAACTACAGGGTAGGACAAATTTTATGATAACTGCAGGGTAGGACAAATTTGATAACTGCAGGGTAGGACAAATTTGATAACTGCGGGGTAGGACAAATTTTATGATAATTACAGGGTAGGACAAATTTGATAACTGCAGGGTAGGACAAATTTGATAACTGCAGGGTAGGACAAATTTGATAACTGCAGGGTAGGACAAATTTTATGATAACTACAGGGTAGGACAAATTTTATGATAACTGCAGGGTAGGACAAATTTGATAACTGCAGGGTAGGACAAATTTGATAACTGCAGGGTAGGACAAATTTCACCTTCATAGAGAACTTACTAGCTGTAAGTCTTATGAAATTTGAAGTTCTCAAATTAAAAAAATTGACTACATTTTGTTAATTTTACCCTGTGCCTATTGTAACTTGTAGTTAAAAATAACACCTAGTAGTTTTCCTTTTGCAATGTTTACAATTTTAACTGTGATAGGGCCAAAGGAAGCATGATGGTAAATGGTGAAACGACTCCTCAAAAGACAGTGCAGAGCATTAACATCTATAAAATAGATGTTGAACCTGCTCTCATAGTAATGGCTTGTTGGTTATTGGTTCCAATAATAGGAGATGTGCAACTTTCTCTCATTAATATCTTCTTATTTGCCCCATACCCTGTTTGGAAGGGTGAAACTTAACCCCATATTAATGTCTTTTTATATGTCCCCCATATCTTATCTCAAGGGTGGAACTTAACCCCATATTAATGTTATTTGTCCCCATATCTTATTTCAAGGGTGGAACTTAAACCCATATTATTGTTATTTGTCCCCATATCCTATTTCAGGGGTGGAACTTAAACCCATGTTAGTGTCTTGTTAATTAATAAACATGTTTTTTAAATCCTTTATATTATCTCGGGACGTCTGCTTGATTGTTTGATTGATGTCTTGCTTGATTGTTTGATCGATGTTTTGCTTGATTGTTTGATTATTTTCCTAAAAAACTTTGGATAGATTTTTAACGTATGCTAGCAAGTTGAAATTTTGCAAGCAGAGTCGATAAAAATGATCTTTCATAATTTCAGATCAATAGAACGTACTGTAATTAAGTTAATGAATTTTTAGATTATCTCTATTTATCTCAATGTAGCATGTTAATTTTTGTGCTAGAGTGGCACCATTTGTATTTTATCGAACAACCGTATAATATTTCCCCTTTTGCATGGTGCAGCGTGTATTATATTGACAATAAATTATAAAAATATATTCCTGATCTGTGAATGTAAATGCTAGTAAATTGCTAATCTATGTCGCGTTGGACACTATATTAAACATGTTTTAATAACTCTTTTTTTGTGATCAAATCGAGCTGAAATTTAGCAGGCACTTTTGGATTTTTTTTATTGTTGTGCTATGCGTAGATACTTTTTGTTATGTCTGGTATATACGGATTTATAGTGAAAAACTTTGTTTTTAATGTTTCTTTTTAATTTGTCTCTTCATCCAAGGATCGCAGCAGATGTGCTTGTCAACAGATGACCATACAGAACACTTCTTGGATTGGAGAAATAGATCCGGATGCTGGTTATCATTACAGACGTTTACCTGAGCCATTGTTTACTGGGTATGGTGGATGCATGGAGAAGTGGGTGGATGCATGGAGAAGTGGGTGGATGCATGGAGAAGTGGGTGGATGCATGGAGAAGTGGGTGGATGCATGGAGAAGTGGATGGATGCATGGAGAAGTGTGTGGATGCATGGAGAAGTGGGTGGATGCATGGAGAAGTGGATGGATGCACGGAGAAGTGGATGGATGCATGGAGAAGTGTGTGGATGCATGGAGAAGTGGGTGGATGCATGGAGAAGTGGGTGGATGCATGGAGAAGTGGATGGATGCATGGAGAAGTGGATGGATGGATGGAGAAGTGGGTGGATGCATGGAGAAGTGGATGGTATCTGGGGCTGCTTGAGTTCAATGAGCTTACAATTTACAACATGCGGTGGATCAGTCTTTGATACAAAGTCTTGTCAACTTATTCAACAAACACATAATAGCAGCATGGTGTCACAATTTATTTTCTATTAAATGATTTAGTAAACTCATATTTCACAATAAACTATTAGTAATTTAGACTTAGTTTCACCTTGTGAATAGCACTGTGTAACATTCAAGTAATTTAGACTTAGTTTCACCTTGTGGATAGCACTGTGTAACATTCAAGTAAATTAGACTCGGTTTCATCTTGTGAATAGCACTGTGTAACATTCAAGTAATTTAGACTTAGTTTCACCTTGTGAATAGGAATAGCACTGTGTAACATTCAAGTAATTTAGACTTAGTTTCACCTTGTGAATAGCACTGTGTAACATTCAAGTAATTTAGACTTAGCTTCACCTTGTGAATAGCACTGTGTAACATTCAAGTAATTTAGACTTAGTTTCACCTTGTGAATAGCACTGTGTAACATTCAATTAATTTAGACTGGGTTTCATCTTGTGTATAGCACTGTGTAACATTCAAGTAATTTAGACTTAGTTTCACCTTGTGAATAGCACTGTGTAACATTCAAGTAATTTAGACTTAGTTTCACCTTGTGTATAGCACTGTGTAACATTCAAGTAATTTAGACTTGGTTTCACCTTGTGTATAGCACTGTGTAACATTCAAGTAATTTAGACTTGGTTTCACCTTGTGTATAGCACTGTGTAACATGTAAGTAATTTAGACTTGGTTTAATCTTGTGTATAGCACTGTGGAATTGCAAGTGTCCTTCTTCTATCCATTTCTTTATGTTCACACAAAATTTATCAATAACAGGGGCGATTAGTTTCTTTTTTTCTCAAATAATGAAACATAATTTAATATTTTACAATAATTCACAAGTCAGTCTTAATTATTCATCTTTAATCTTTGCGATGAAAAAGTGTACAAAATTACTTGCAAGAATTTTAATATTTAGATTTAATTCCCTTTGAAGGAACAGCTTAAGTAAATATTTATCTATATAAATTAACACTGGACTTTCTAAGTATTTAAAAAGTTTTCCAAAGGATAAAAAAAATTAAATTTCATTTAAAGCCCTCATCAAGAACAGTGATGGAACATATTATCAAATGCTAGGGAACCTTATTTGTTTGGGTTTTAAAATATATTTTTTGTTTGTACTTTGTACTTCAGTATAGTTGAGTGTAACTCTAGATGCAAGTGTGACAAACGGTGTGTCAACAGAGTTGCCCAGCTTGGTTTGAGAACACGTTTACAAGTCTTTAAGACAGAAAAGAAGTGAGTTTGATTATAAATTTTACATTTTTCACAATTGGTGCAGCCTTTAATTAGGATTTTTTTCATTTCATAATTATTTTAAAAAATGGCTGTTCATTAAAGTCTTTGCTTAATATCATTATCAGTTTTGGTAAAATAAAAATAAATGTTTCCCTTCTTAGTTCTTTACCAGTAAATTCTACATCGCTCTGTGGTCCTGTTTCATCAACTACTTGTAATATGTCATTAGGCTTTGAGTAATGAAAAGTCTTAAGTTGTCACTCTATGACATATTATTGTTTCTCTAATCAGAGGCTGGGGTCTACGGTGTCTGGATGACATAGCCAAGGGCAGTTTTATATGTATATACGCTGGTCAGCTGCTTACAGACAAGGGTGCTAACGAGGTGATAAATTGTTGGATCTTAATCATCTTATTGTTTGTCAGATTATTTTTGTATAATAAACAATCCTCACATCTAAAGTTACAAATTTACCTAAAAAAATTAGTTTTAGTCAATGTTGATGAGGGCTTGCTTTTTAAAATGTTTTTTAATTAATTTTTTTTATAAATAGCGGCCTATAAAGTCAATAAAATCTAAGACTTAAATGAAACTTTATAAAATAATGACGTTTATATTTAAAATTTTTTAAGGTTTCTACAAAATGCCTTCAATAATGTATTTAGATACATAGTTCATGCACTTAAATTTTTTAAAAATTTTTCTTGTCTGTGTCCCATAACCTCCTGGTCGTAAGAGGCTATGTTTTCATTAGTACTCCTTTGGGTTTGGTAGACTTGGCAGTGCCCATCATCTTTCCAAGTCAGCCTTGGACTTTTTAGGGATAGTCATATAACACATTTTTAAAATGTGACTTCACATGGGCTAGATCCCACGCACCTCAGCTTGTGAGGCGACCAAACGCACTACTGACTTTGCTATCCAGTCCTATAATTTTTTAATAAAATTTAAAATATAAAATATAAAATTTTTTAATATAAAATTATATTATTTTTATGCACAAATTTTATCCCCCTTGTTTACTCGATGAAATTCAGGATGGTAAGCAGTATGGTGACGAGTACCTTGCTGAATTAGACTTCATTGAGGTGGTGGAACGACAGAAGGAGGGCTATGAAAGTGACATCGATGTTATGGAGTTCTCTGATGATGAGAAAGATGCAAATTACAAGGCTTCCAAAGACTCTGAGGATGACAGGTACTTGAAAGAATCATTTTTGGAAATTTTGTGAAGCAGCATTATGTTAATAACACATATTAAATCATAATATAACAGCTGTGTGTCGATGTCTTTTTTTGTGTGGTTTCCTTATTATACCACACTGGTGAGAATATTTTCCATGTTAAATATCTGTCTATTGGTGAGATGGACTTGAAAGTGCTTCAGCCATTAATTGGTGAACACTGAACCAGACTTTTGTAGTGTTTTGAAATACTGATACACATCAGGAAGCTAATTATTCAGTTGCTATGTTCTTTGAGGAATACAAAGCTTATGTTTCAGCATTCAGTGTTTTAGTAGCAGTTTCTTTGAAGCTAGAGGCCAGCACTTTTTTTGATAATGCAAATTTTGTGTGTCAAGTAGATTTATAGTGTTTGTTAGACTGTCAACATTAGAAACTTCTTTCTTGTTCTGTTTGTTAGACTGTCACGATTAGAAACTTCTTTCTTGTTCTGTTTGTTAGACTGACATCATTTAGCCTATTTGGTTAAGTATTATATGACCTTTCCTGTAATAATTTTCACAAAGTCATAGTCATATTTTAACTGAACACGTGTTAATGCAGTATTCCCTCGCAAATTGCAGATTAACATTCTAAACACACACCTACACATGCACACACCCCATCCCATTGTTCGATGGGACATCATGGGATAAAAACTGCTTCAGAAAGTAAATACAGACAAACCCTAAAAAAGTGCCCCAGAAAGTAAATACAGACAAACCCTAAAAAGTGCCCTAGAATGTAAATACATACATACCCTAAAAAAAGTACCCCAGAAAGTAAATACAGACAAACCATCAAAAAGAGCCCCAGAAAGTAAATACAGACATACCCTAAAAAAGTGCCCCAGAAAGTAAATACAGACAAACCATCAAAAAGTGCCCCAGAAAGTAAATACAGACAAACCATGAAATAGTACCCCAGAAAGTAAATACAGACAAACCATGAAATAGTACCCCAGAAAGTAAATACAGACAAACCATCAAAAAGTGCCCCAGAAAGTAAATACAGACCATCAAAATACCGACGTACCCTAGAAAATGCGCTTTAAGTCTCTATGACCTACAAAAACCCGGTTTACCTGGCATAAGATGTGATAGGGCTAAGAGCCTAACCTGCAAATATGTGGGGTCGCAAAATGGGTGAGGGTATACTGTAAATATTTTGAGAACCTGTATAAAAAATCATTTTTTATTCTTACTGTTTTTAATACTTGTATTTTCCTTTCTTACATTCTATATTTTATTGTTTTTCAGTGACTACATGCAAGAAGGTAGCCCACCAGACAGTGCAAATCAAAGGTAATATAGTGATTCCGGTAATTGACCAAGATTGAAATACATACCAGTAATTACAATCGTCTTTAGCAGTTTAGTGTTACACTCTTGTGAGTTAACAGGTGGTTTCATTGGTTCAGGAACTAAAATTATTTAAATAAATGATTAAGTTTGAGATTTTTTTGTATTGCCAACAGCTTTGATCAAAAATTATATTTTAAAAATGTTTTAAAACAGTTTAATAAACCCCTGAGCACATTGGATAAAGTCAGGTTATCATTTGTTGCAATTGTATCAGGAAAACCTGACGGCAAGGATATTATTACCAGACAAAAAAACCCATTTCTTTGGCTGATAAAACATATTTTATGTTCACCTTCATGACATTATGTGTTTTTTTTTTTTTGCAATAAGGATATGAATGTTTTAGAGTGAATACATTATAAACGGTGACCCGTCAAAACGGCCCCTGACAAAACGGCCCCGGTCAAAACGGCCCCGGACAAAACGGCCCCGGACAAAACGGCCCCCAACAAAATGGCCCCGGTCAAAACAGCCCCGGACAAAACGGCCCCGGACAAAACGGCCCCGGTCAAAACGGCCCCGACATAAATTTTAATTAAGGAGATTTTTTATTTGCAATTTCTGAGCATTTGGGGGCATATTTTAACAAATGTTATATTTTCTAGCCTATTTGTATGTATATATACTACAAACTAAGATCGGAGATTTTTAAGAAACAATGATGCACGTACAATTAGCACTTATGGCCCACCGGTTGTGGTCGTACAAATCAAGACGGTTGAGTCTGCGTAACATTGTATGCCAATACGTGCCCCAGGGCATGGGGAAAACTATGGGTTTAAAGTCTCACGAGCCCCGTCAGATTTCACTCGCTCCGTCTTATCTCTTCCTTTGTCCAAGGCGCTATGGTATGGGCCTGTCCGTGGACGGAGATCAAACAAGGTAAATATAAGGGTGGTGTGGTACTTATAAGGGTGGTGCCGGACTTGGTGTGGTACTTTTATGGCCATGACTGGCCAGCCAGACCTGACCAATTACATAGTCGGCATGGCAAAGCATTTTATTACGCTGGGTGTCCCTATATAATTAGGGTCACCAAATTCTCTTCGCCTAAGGCCTCCAATACCCTAAAGCCGGCCCTGCCCCTACAATCCGTAATTTCTAATTGAAAATTACCATGCCACTAAATAAATTAAAAATATTTTTTCTTTTAAATTCGCATTTTGAAGTCAATGTCCAATTCTTTTTACCCCCTCCCCCCGTCACATATTGTCACAAACGCTTGACTCCCTATTAAGGTTGTTAAGACCGCTCGTTTTTGAGGACCGACTAACCGTTCAAAAAAAGACCGGTTAACCGCTCGTCCTTATATCCCTAATGTTTTGAGACCCATTTGAGAACTAACAAGAGAATGTTGTCGCCTGGCATCGTCTGATGGCATCAAAGCCCGCTTCCCCCCGCTTGCGTTCAGCTCTTTCCGCATGCCCCTCAATTCAAAGTATTTTTTTAATCCAAAATAAAAATATTTTTAAAAAAGTTTTTAAGATACCACGTTTTGTGAACTAAAAAGAAGAAAATAAATTTTTTCTTGGGCTATGTTGGAACTTCCCTTCCCCTGAGCTGAGCCAGAACTGTTTTGTTGGATGCACATTGTGGACATTTTGTACATACACACTCTTACACACCAAAATATTTTCGAACTGAAAACGTCGGGCGCATTCGGCTGAAATTTGGTCTATTAATGCTATTACATTAAACTTTTCAGTTTCAAATTCCTCCACAGTCTATATATGATACGCCCCACGTTTTCAGTTCGAAAATATTTTGGTGTGTAAGAGTGTGTATGTACAAAATGTCCACAATGTGCATCCAACAAAACAGTTCTGGCTCAGCCCAGGGGAAGGGAAGTTCCAACATAGCCCAAGAAAAAATTTATTTTCTTCTTTTTAGTTCACAAAACGTGGTATCTTAAAAACTTTTTTTAAAATATTTTTATTTTATACTTTTTAGTTCAAATTTAATGTCTTTAAGACATGGGAAATAACTAAAAAAATGAAAATTCCCTGGTTATGTTACTTCCCTTGAAATTTTCATGTTAATGACGTCATACATCTTTATTTTTAGTATAATTACTATAATTAAGTAGAATTGAGTACTATAATTAATGAAATATTAAATTGTCATGTGAATCAAGTATGCATGCAAAATTTCATCAAAATTGGATGATCAGAAGTGGTTCAAAAAAGGAATTCAATTTTTGCCCCGGAAAGACAGACAAGAAAGCAAACTAAGAAAAACGTGGTAAAAAT
>MUZC01003935.1:157376-179573 GCA_002072015.1 Radix auricularia | reverse complement strand
GATTTGACCGGGGCCGTTTTGTCCGGGGCCGTTTTGACCGGGGCCGTTTTGACCGGGGCCGTTTTGTCCGGGGCCGTTTTGACCGGGGCCGTTTTGTCGGTGAACTATTATAAACATATGTGTTACTATTTTCATACGAAGAGCTGTGAGCCCAGGTGTTTGCTGGGGTTCTGCTCAGTACCAGTTCTCTAATTATTATTATTATTTCAAAACATCATGTAGTGAGCTGATATAATGATTCCAATAAATAAATAAGTATGTTATTTTTGAGTATGTGCTTTAAGGCCCTGGAAAATAATAAGCTTAAATATGCAGTTCTGCGTTAAAATGCCTGCTTTTGCTTTCAATTGTTGCAGAAGTCTGAGAAGGAGGAAAGCTGATGCTGACAAGTCGAAGGCTGAAAAGATAAAAGCTGATGAAGAAAGCAAAAAAAAGTAATTATTTTAGTTTAACATTTGGAGCCTATTGCAGATGTTACTGTTACACATAATAAAAGTCGAACTTTTTTATGAAATGATTGACAAGTTTTCTTTTCTAAAGTGGTATACAGTCGAAACCGCTTAAGTCGACGGCGTTGTGGTATGAAAAATGGCATCGACATAACCGATGATCGAGTTAAAGCGAAAACCAATATGGCGGCAAAATATTAACATGCGCTTGAAATTTCTTTATGTACGTGTTGTGCGTTAATTAGTGATGGGACGGTTAATCAGAAACGAATCGGAATATCGGGACCCTATTTCTTCACTCTTTCTTAAGGTTGCTAAGACCGTTCGTTTTAAAAGACCGTTTAAGTTTAAACATATCACCGTTTTGCGGTGATTCCCAGATTGAGCCATACTGTGCCTTCGAAGCCACTTGCTTGATTTTCCTTACAAGCTACACAAATAATGGTGTATCGTGACCTATATATGACTCATGACAAAACGAACTCTTCTCTATATAAACGTACACAAATAAATTAGGTACTCCTTTTGAACCTTCAACTTTGACATATTTTAATTAATTCTAACCAATAGTTAAATGGCTTTTGCACACGGCCACTTGTTATGAATGAAACAATGAGAACAAAGCAGTAGTACAGTACATGTAATGGTCAAAATGAGGTTGAAGGATAAATTGTTGCCAATGACAACAAGTTTGCACACGGTACATTTTATTATTCCATACGAT
This sequence comes from Radix auricularia, assembly GCA_002072015.1. NCBI lineage: Eukaryota > Metazoa > Mollusca > Gastropoda > Lymnaeidae > Radix > Radix auricularia. Next base: position 178,400 of record MUZC01003935.1, on the reverse strand, counting down.
CCCCTCAGCTTACAATTCCTTCGGTAACTTGATGCTAATAGGACTAATCAACAACAAGGGTGTGGGAGATTGAGAGTGGGGGTGGGTAAACTGTCTGTAGTCTTTTATATATTTTAAAATCTGGGGAGCCTTGTTTACAGTAAGCAGCCTATGATTTTGGTATCGTCCAATCACTAGCGTTAATAAATGATAATGTTCATGCACGTGTTTTTGGAGGTTTTTTTAACACAACAGCATTGCCGTTATTTGTTTGATGAAGCTAACGGCATGCTTTAAAATTGTACATACATGTTTTCTAACAACAAAAGGTATATGTGCACCAACTGACAGCAGAAATTTACAAATTTAAAATAAAAACCAACGTCGATTATCGATAAAAACTTTTATTAATCTCCAACACATCTCTGAAACTGGCGATTTAAGTTAGCAACACATGTCTCAACGCAAGAGGGCTGTGACGTCACCAGCACACGTCGCAAGCCATAGTACCAGAAGCAGCACAGCGCTGAGAGCAAAACGCAAGTGGGCTGTGACGTCACGAGCAGACCATGTTGAGACAGAAATCATAGCTAACATTTTCAAAATTGGCGATTGGTCATGGGGATCGAGTTAACCGATGTTAAGTGGCAAATTTGACCCTTTTTTGTGCTCATGTTATGAGGTTTTGGCGACTTTAAAAAATCGAATTAAACGACGAGAAAATGCTAAGACAAAGAGAGAATTTGGCGGTTCCAATAAAAAACGTCGACATATTAGGGTGGTCGAGCTAAGCGAGCTCGAGGTAAGTGGGTTCCACTGTATTTTAATAAACATCTGTATTATAATTCTTTAAATATTTCTCCAATTTGTTAAATTTGACAATAAATAAAATGTTCAAATAGACTATCTTTTTCAAATAAAAACTTGGGATTAATGTTTTTGAAGTGGCCCTGAAAGAGTTTTATTCTCTAAGCCAGGGTGTGCAAGCTGCCGCCAAATTGATAGAAATAAAGAAATGAATGTTAAAGTCAACATTTTTGTGCTTTAACCGAGGCTGAATGTTTTCGGTGCTGCCCTTTCATGACCCACTAAAGAGGCCTTCGGCCAGAAGAGTTTTCCCACCTCTGCGTTAAGTGGTTATTTCAGACTACTCTCCCTTTCCACTTTTTGAAATATGAATGGTGTGATATTTTATTTAGATCAACTGAGCTTCTCTTTTTATATTGCATGTTTCTTTCAATTAGTTGAGAGAATGCTGCATTTTTATCACCAAAGTTTTTAGTCTGAGATAAATGTCTTTTTTATTTTGTTTTTTAACATAAATATACATATATATTTATATTATATTATATTTATATATATTAATTTTTTATTTTATTTTTGTTACACCTAAGTTTTTCTCATTATTTATTTATTTCTCACAGCCCATCCATCATTTAAATTTGACTTTAACTAATACCAATTTCTTTGTACCAAAATTAGACCTGAGCCCAAAACACAAGAGTCCAATACAGAGGGTCCCATCAGCATATCAGATGAAGATGAGGATGATGAAGAAGATGGTGAATTAAAGAAGGTGAAGAAAGATGAGGAAGATGGGGTGGAACACGGTGAGTGTTGTAATAAGATTAGAATTTTGGGACTCTATAAATAGAATTATCTGTGATGGAACACGGTTAGTGTTGTAATAAGATTAGAATTTTGGGGCTCTATAAATAGAATTATCTGTGATGGAACACGGTTAGTGTTGTAATAAGATTAGAATTTTGGGTCTCTATAAATAGAATTATCTGTGATGGAACATTGTGAGTGGTGTAATAAGATTAGAATTTTGGGGCTCTATGAATAGAATTATCTGTGAAGGAGCTTGGTAAACAAGAGATTGCTCTGCTCCTGTTGTAAGTAATAACTCAAAGGGGCTTGGACATCTGACAGAACAGGTATGACAGGGTGATCAGCTGTGGCACAGCAAGGCTGTACTTTGCATATAACATGTCAGCATTTGTGGGTCATTAGTTTAATTCTTGATTAAATACATATATTTATAAATCTAAATCAATTCCTTCATGTTTGTGGGTAATGGTCTACAATATTTTAACCAAACAGAGATGGGAGTGGGGCAGAATGGTGTGTAACTAGGTAAATGATAAGATGGGAACAAACGGAATGTTGGCAGGTAAAGTTGGTTCCTAGGATGTAAACATTTAAATAATTTATTTACATATTCAGTGAATAAAATGAAGGGAGGTGGGGACTAATTGAGGCTAAGTAATACATTGTGAGTTAACATTAACGTTTAAATTGACAAAGTGCTGTAATGAGCAGCTCACCTCTATTTCTAAAGCGTGGTAAAGCGCGCCTAGATATAACTCTCTTAAGAAATTAAAACTCTTCAGTGCGTGAAAGAAGATGTATTTAATTTCCGGCAACAGCGGCCGTTTCCCACGCTAGTGTTATCACAAGATTCATGATGTTTTTTGGTAGTTTTTTTTACGGGCTTTTTTTGAAGAAGTGATTGTGCTATACTTTATTATTAAAATAATAGTACTAAGCTACAGGTAAAAATAGTATTAAACTCATGACGGCCTTTTGGATACATAAAATAACCATTCTTATCCTAAAAGATGAAGTCAGTATGACTATAATAATATAAATATATTTTCAGCAATTTTTTAAATTTCATAACCTGTTGATCGCAATACTAGAAATCCTTACGGGACTCGGGAGAAAGTTTAACAAAAACCTTATGTGGCTTTGAACATTAATGTTACTCTTTTTTTTTTTTACTTTCTAGTTACCAAAAAGTTGCGGAGCAGAGCCAAAAAAAGCACAGGTGGTTCCAGATTTAACTTGTCAACTTCTTACAAGACAAGCCAGGAGCCAACACCTGAGACAAGTAACTTTATTGAAATATCATTTGTTTGTGTTGTGTACAAAGTATGTAATGATGTAAATTTGTTTGTGTTGTGTACAAAGTATGTAATGATGTAAATTTGTTTGGCGTTGCTGTGTCAAGTTTAGAAATTTCTAATTATTTTAACATAAAACTATAAAGTTTTCTTACTTTTACTTTCTAAAAAAAGACTATCTTTACTTTACAGCGTAAACATACTTTTTGAGGAGGTGCAGCGGCAAATTTGGGCTCTGCCGTGGGCGGCACATACCCACGCTACGCCGCTGGGGAGGGGCAGTGTTTGAGAAATGTTAAAGTCTTTAAATAAAAGTTCAACTTAATTATTTTGATTTCTTACTATTTATTTTATGCCTTTTTACCAGGCTTATTACGTGTTACGATAATAAAGTGCAATCTTACACCAAATACATACTTAATTGACAAAAAAAAGGGATTTGAAGCATGCTCTTTTTCAAAAGGAAAATACAAGGGGGTGGCCAAAGCTTTGTGACAGGGTTGTAAGTTTTTTTGACATTGGGTTGGGGGGGTGGGTAAAAAATTGTCAAAAATCGTGTGAAATCATTTTATGGTGGGCCCCTAAGTCAGAAGCTTAGTGAACCATGGTTCAGCCCTGTTTGGGGACCTACGGTGCTGCTGCCAATGCCCATTCAGAAATTTGTGGGCTCTTACTCTTACATTTGTAGGCTTTCAGCTGTAGGTGTCAATTTGTTCCAGATTGCTCTAAAAAAATTCTTATGTTACCAACTTGACAACTGTGAGTTTAAAATAATTGATAAGTTAAATTGTAGAGATATTTTTAATTGGAATAGCACTACAAAATTATTGGAGTATCTTATTGACCAATAGTTGATGCTGTTTTGGCGATTTCCGTGTTTAGCTGTTTGTCAGCAGAGAGTGGGTTAGAAATATTGGACCCAAGTTCTGAAAATATACTCAACTACTGGCAGATTACGGCCTTAAGAAGGGACATTTGCGGACATTTATATTCTTTAACCAAATGTTGTGTCCAAAATTCTTTAACTCATTTTAAACTCACAGTTAATCCTATTTAAAGATCGAAGCTCATTTGTTTGGTCACACCACATGTGTCTGTATGCACTGAGGTAAAATGATTTACTCAGAGGAACAATAGACATGTCAAAGGACATTGAACATTGAGCCAAAGGGATTTTTAAAAATATTTTTAAATAATTGGAAGAATTGTCAATTAGGCTTGTAAGGTTTAGAACCATCCATTTATTGAAATGTGCTACCTTTACAAATATGCCACCCTACATTAAAATGCTCTCACAACTAAACTAACACAAGTCTACGTAACTTCTATCCATCAGAACTTCTTTTTTTTTGGTTAGCTTTTATTGTTTTTTTTAATTTCCATTTAATGTGAAATATTTGTGTTTTGTTGATGTCTATATGACTATGTATATATGACTATGTCTATATGACTATGTCTATATGACTATGGTCTATATGACTATGTCTATATGACTATGTCTATATGACTATGGTCTATATGACTATGTCTATATGACTATGGTCTATATGACTATGGTCTATATGACTATGTCTATATGACTATGGTCTATATGACTATGTGCACTGGCATCTTTCCACAGGTGAACCAGTAAAAAAAGAAAACATCCCAACTCGTTTCCATTTCCATGATGACACAGAATGCTACATCATGGATGCCAAGTTGATGGGGAACCTTGGCAGATATTTAAATGTAAGATATTAGTGCAGGTTTTACTTCCAATAATTATTGAGGACAAACATTTATCTTCCTTTATTATCTGTAATGGCATAATAAAATTGATCATTTGCTATTGAAGACAGTTTAATGTGTGTGGAAACTATGGGTAAACTACGGATATCTGGCAATGGGTGATCCTGACCGGACATTGGGATTTCTGCCACTATCCAGATTCGGCAAATACTTAAGGCAGATTTGGATATCAAATATAGTAAAGAATTATTTGAAATCAAATTAAATTAATATTGAAAAGTTTATAAAGAAATATAGAAAAAACAATAACATTAAATTATTAATAAATAACAAAATAAACAAATTAACAAACGATAATAAAATCATTCAAATCCGTGCAAAATATAGTAAAACAATCAATGTCAATATGGGGAAAAAATGTAGCCAACCTATCTATTAGTATTTTTGAAAATCATTTAATCTCATTTTATTAGCCGAGTTGACGGACATTACACAAACCAGCTAAACAATGATGGCGGTAATATCAAAGCAATTTTCATGTCACCAGCTGACTTTGCGGGAATGGTGGTGGGAAGGAGGGAGGTCCGTCTAAGTTCATTACATTCTCTTGTCGTTTTTGAGAATTAAGGAAAAATATTTGCTACTTTTAACCAGTCTTTTTTTATTTTAATTTAAACGGTTAACTGGTACTAAAAAACTATCATTCTTAAAATGCGTAATGTTGAACATCATGAAATGTGTAATGTTGAACATCATGAAATGTGACATGTTGAACGTCATGAAATGTGTCATGTTGAACATCTTAAAATGTGTTATGTTGAACATCATGAAATGTGTAATGTTGAACATCATAAAATCTATAATATTGAACATCATAAAATGTGTCATGTTGAACAGCATGGAATTGACCTGTAAATTGTCTCATACTTACATTATTAATACTTTTATTTGACATCATCATTAGTCAAGTATTAATGAAGGCGAGGATTTGTTCCCGGGGCCTGAGGAGTCACCCAGCTCTGAATGGTTACCTAACTAGACAATAGTTAGGCGGCTGGGGCAATGCGTGGAACCCCTGTAGCCGTGGCCTGTGACCGCTGCATCACTTGCCAACAGATCATCTCTCATGGTCTGTGGACGCAATTATCTTCTGCATAGAAGGAGCGTCTGTATATCTAAAAGTTAAAGTTAAGATATTATATTCAAAGTGTCCAGCCTTGACCCAACTATCAGGTCACAGAACCATGTTGGTGGGGCAAGTGCAATGAGTTGTTTACAATAGAATTACACAACATTAGTTTCATAAATAAAACAACACAATTCTTTTTATTTCCTTTTGTTACAATGTCATGTCATCATTGTCTTTATCTGTTGACAGCACAGCTGCAGCCCCAATGTCTTTGTACAGAATATATTTGTGGACACCCATGACCTGAGGTTCCCGTGGGTGGCTTTCTTTGCTGGACAGTAAGTTGATGCTATTAACATCCTCTCAGTCACCAGTTGGGATGATAGGGGAGCCACAGAAACATTGTAACATTCTATACCGGGCTTGACCTTAAGCTGGACCTCATTGGCCTTTAACTCTTCAAGTCGCAGAAGGGTTTGCAATAAACTTCTGCCCCAGTCCAGTAAGGATTTCCCGTATTACGATCAATCGGATATGAAATTTAAAAATTTGCGTAAAATCCCTTTATAATATTATTGTCATACTGACTTCATTTTTAAGGCTAAGAATGGTTACTTTACGCATCCAAAAGACCGTACTGAGTTTAAAACAATATTTACCTGTAGTTTAGTACTATTATTTTAGTAATAAAGTATAGCGAAAACGTATCTTCGAAAAAAAAAACCTGTCAAAACTTCCAAAAAACATCGCAAATCGAGCGATAACACTAGCGCGTGCAATGGCCGCCATTGCTGGAAGTAGAATTTATCATTTTTCAAGCATTGAAGAGTTTTTACTTTCCGAGATCTCATTTCTAACGACAGTGGTATCTAGGAACGCATTACGACGCTTTATGGATAGAGGGAAGAGACGCATTACAACGCTTTGCGACTTTTAGAGTTAAAGAGAAGTATCAAATCTTGACCTGATTTGGAAAAGAGGGAATAATATTATTTATATAAGTCATCAAATGATGGGTTCATGTGTCAGCAGCTATTTGGCTCATGTGTCAGCAGCTATTTGGCTCATGTGTCAGCAGCTATTGGGCTCATGTGTCAGCAGCTATTTATAATATGTCTGTTACGATGAAAATCACTTGACTTCATCAGCAGATCAAATTATTGATCAGTGCTGTATTTCTGCATGTATATCTTGACTTCATCAACAGATCAAATTATTGATCAGTGTTGTATTTCTGCAGGTATATCCGTGCTGGCACTGAACTGACCTGGGACTACAACTATGAGGTGGGCAGCGTCCCCGACAAAGTCTTGTATTGCTACTGTGGATCTGCTACATGTCGTGGCAGGCTATTATAACACTGTTACACTGAATGGCAACGAGGTTGTGTGCAGGGCGGGACGGGTAGGAAGCTTCTCCACTAGATCTATAGATCAGCACTTCCTTGGAACTGGTGTGGATAGATGATGTGCGTCACACACAGCAGTGTATATAGATGTGTATGTCACATCACAAGTGTATATAGATGTGTATGTCACATCACAGGTGTATAAAGATGTGTATGTCACATAGCAGGTGTACATATAAAACAGGCAGAGTTTACCTGCCAAACAGTCTGTTGATGTACATTCTATGAGGGTAACTGTTGTATTGGACACAAGGAATCAGGCTTTACAAGTTGTAAGGGCAGTTGTTAGGTTACCATCATTTCAGTTAGGTGAAAATATAATAACACAGCAGCAAGCAGATAGTTTAACGGCTGGGAGATAAATAACTGGTGTTTCAGATATCCATCTTGTCAACTTTGATGTTTCTGATGTCCATCTTGTCAACTTTGATGTTTCTGATGTCCATCTTGTCAACTTTGATGTTTCCGATGTCCATCTTGTCAAGTTTGATGTTTCTGATGTCCATCTTGTCAACTTTGATGTTTCCGATGTCCATCTTGTCAAGTTTGATGTTTCTGATGTCCATCTTGTCAACTTTGATGTTTCTGATGTCCATCTTGTCAAGTTTGATGTTTCTGATGTCCATCTTGTCAACTTTGATGTTTCTGATGTCCATCTTGTCAAGTTTGATGTTTCTGATGTCCGTCTTATTAACTTTGATGTTTCTGATGTCCATCTTGTCAAGTTTGATGTTTCTGATGTCAATCTTGTCAAGTTTGCTACATCACTTATCACTTGAGGTTCTGTTTGTTATTTCTTGTAATCAATGTTTAAGGTTAAATCTTCAATCCATGAAGTTCTCTCCACAGCTAGAAGTGATAACAAGGGTGGATGTATTCCCAGTGGTCTCTTCAGGAGACAACTGACTATAATGTGATGGGCACTGTGCCTTGCCAACACATCACAGCTAAATAAAACAGACATCTTTGCACAAATGATGATTGTTGTGTAGCCAACCTAACTATAAGTATTTTTAGGAAATCTTTTGATCTAATTTTGTTTAGGTCTAGCTGACATTATTTCACTGACCATAATAGATTTAATGTATAACACAAATAAATCCTTCAATTCTACTCTTTTTTTTCCTTGTACTCAATTTTTAAGACAAGTTATAAAATAATTTAATTTAATAAAATTATTGTTATAAATTATAATTACGAAATGTCAGTGGTGGTGACACTGTGCATTTCTGATTTTTTTGTTGTTGTTAATTAAAAGGCAGTGAAAGAAAAAAAGGCACACTTGGAGCATGTAATAAACAAAATGTTCCCTGCAGATCTTAACTTGTGTTCATAAAATTAGACCAAATCATTCATTTTTTCTATTAGGTTTTGATTAAATTCTGTATTGAGTTTAAAGACCTAAAATTTGTTGGGAGATGAAAACAATTATTTGTGTTACAATTGTTCAACAGTTTACCATTAAAATACAAAATCATTGATAAATTGTTTCTGTTATTAGTAGATCTCGTAGTGTACGTCACGTCCTTAGATATATCCGAAGTAGTTATTTAAGTTATATAACAGAGATCTCTCACTCTGCTTCAGGGGCGTCCAAACTTTTTGCATGGATGGCCATAATCCTTGAAGTAAAGATATTCTCGGGCTGGATTAAATAATATTATAAACATGACATTTTTTGAGGAGTTTTCATTGCAAAATTTTTATGTGAAGGATGAAAGTGAGGTCTTGAATGCTGTAAATATGTGAGGTCAGATTCAATGGCACTTGGTGAGAGTCACATATCCTCGTCCTCACTTGGTTTGATACGTATGATATCATATAGGTGAGAGTCACTTAGTCTCGTGCTAACACAGTGATTGTTAAAATTCATACATGAAAATGTCTGCTCACACAAGTATGTCAAACCAAACAAGTTAAAGGATGTTCTTGGCAAATGTTTGAATCTCTCACTATCCAGCTGACTGTAAAAGTCAACGAGAGAAAGGTGTTGTTATCTGCTGTGACATTCAGCAGCAATGTACAGCTCAATGAGTTCAAGCTGCAGATTGCCTGGAGTATTATCACGGTCATTAGAGAAAGGTGGAGAGAAAAATGATGTCCTTTTCAATAGTTGCAAAGTCCTGAAACCTTTTTTGAAATTCATACCTATGCATTCACTCATTGAAAATTCTCTCTCAAAAACTTGTCATGACGAGGGGAATGTGCGTTATTTGGCTCATTTAAAACAGTTTCCGTTGAAAAAGTTGCACTTTGTTCCAACAGGCCTTGATATGTAAATATATTTGTCTTAGAACTGCATCGTACCCTTGAAGCTTTGTGTTAAGAAGAATTAGATGTCTTGTCACATCAACTAAAAAAGTAAATCTGCCAGCCAAGGAGTATCAGATAGTTCTGGAATTGGTTGCTCCTTAACTTCCATGTACTGAAAATCCTACATGTGGAAGAAAATCAGCAGTCCCGAGCCTGCGCTCTTCATGGGGCTTCCCGGGAAACCCCCTCAGCCCTCTGGCCCCCTGAGGGACGTAAAGACTGAGAAGCCCCCCGGAGCAGTCGCTGCTACAAGCGGCAGCCTGGGCGTCCAGGACACTAGGTCGAAAACGCCTCCCACTAAAGTGAGCCTCTGGAGGGAGGGGTGGAATTCCCTACTATGACTCGCTATCAACATAGCATCACTTTGGCAAAGCTTACGAGTTTCAATGGTTAGGATCGCCGTAAAGCGGGGGGTCATCACTGACCTGCCTAGGGATTAACCCCCACCGGAAGGTTTCCTCAGAGCTGGCGTCCAAAAGCGTTTCCTAGCGGTACCTTTTGCTGTTCCGTACTGGCGCTCCTGGCCCTAAACCGGCACCGCTCAACAGCGTTGCTAGTTAATTGAGGGGGACGAAACGGTCGCTTCGGAGTAACCCGACCCTCAACGGGTACTTTGGTTTTCATCATCGGCATTGCATCTAAATGCTTTGCCTAAGATCCGTACAGCAATTGTAATCATATTTGACTAGCACCTAACACATAACAACGGCCTTCGGCTGTCCAAGCCAGGGGTTCGTCGGTTTCAGGTGGTGGTCTGCTCCACGACCCTACTCGTCTGTCGAACCACGTAGAGGTCACCCCTTCTCGACAGAGGTCACCCCTTCTCGACCCCTTCCATGTACTATATTGCCCTATTTCTTTTTTCAGTGTGTAGAAGCGCAGACGTCTCAGGGGGCGCCATTTTAGACCCAACTGGAGCGTGGGGGGGGGCGACCCGCCCCCCTTCCCTATAGCTAAATCCGCCACTGGCTGAAACTGATCGTGAATCAGGGCTTCACAGCAAATAGAGTTCATAGCCTTTCATCCATTGCTTCAGGACACGATCCCATCAAAGATGTTGGGCACAAAGAAATTGTTGGTGAATGATAAAATGAAGTTTAAAATATTTGGACGCGCCTTTGCTGACTTTGTTACATACAAGTTTCGGTAGTCTACTGTGCTCACCATTCATGGCAGGGGCACCATCAGAAATAAATACAAAGATTTTTTACTTGGTAATTAAACGTCGTTGATAGCAGAACAAGCAGAAGCAAATAAATTTGTTCCCTTGTTAGGTCTTTAAGACTTAGAGTCTAGTAATTGGTAAACAACGCATTGTTATCGCTTTTCGCCATCATTTGACGTACTCAAAACAATACAAAATTTCAACTTTTCGCATAAATATAATGTTTTTTAAAGAAATAATACGTCAAACAATTAATTATTTCAGATGATGCCGCAGCCCTATAAAAATTGCTCGTGGCCCGATTTTAGCCCGCGGGCCGGACTTTGGAACTCCTGCTCTACTTGTACCTACAAGTACAAGAATATTAACATTACTGTTATTGATAGATGAGCTCTGATGTGACTTTATGGTCGGCTCATTGGCTCAGATCAATGGGGAGGACAAGATGGATGACTTGTTGCACTCAATTTTATTTTTTTAAACATGCTCATCAAATTCTATTCAATAACCAGACCCGTCTTTACACCATTTTGGGCCCCTGGGCAAAGAAATAGAGTTGGGCCCCTGGGCAAAGAAATAATGTTGGGCCCCCGGGTAAAGAAAAAGTGCCCCCCCTCCGCAGGAATAAAAAAATAGTTATACAAAATATACATAAATAAACATATTACTATGACCCTAAAGCTCGTGGGCCCCCGGGAAAATGCCATTTAACCTACTAAATAAAGAAGTTGAGCATCAAATAGATTACTGTTTTTACATTAATAAAGAAAATGTCAATATTGAAAGAAAAAGGATCCCGGTTTTTATCGCTGTACTTACACTACAAGAAGAGGCATGACGTTAGAAAAACGGGGGGAAAGACCCCTTGATCTAATAAAATTTATTCAACAGTATAGATTAGAAAATTCTGTACCCAACAATGTAATTTCGCTAAGAATGTTTCCAACAATTGCTATCAGTGTCACTAGTTATTGTGAAAGGAGCTTCTCCAAACTGAAGTTAATAAAAAAAAAATTGTTTCGCTCCACAATGAGGTATATAAGACTACAAAATCAGAGTACAATCCATAGAATGAGATATTACAAACAATATGAAATTTTAATAGCATAATACACGATTTTTCTGCTATGAAAGTTAGGTAAGTAAATGTATAGACATGTGTGCATACTAATGTATACATTAGTAATATATATATAATAATATATCTTTGTAAAAAAAAAAAAAAANNNGTGAGAGGTGGTTAGGATGTTTCCTGTGTGGGTGGGGTGTGCAGGGCGGGGTGGGGGCGGGTTTGGGGCTGGGCGGGGGTGGAGAGGCCTGCGACCTCAATAACTTTCTTGTGGCTTAAAAAAAAGTAGCTTGTATTTTTATAAGCGTATATTTATAGGTATATCATTTATGCGGCCTCATTTATTACTGCTTACATAATAGGGCATGCAATGGTAATATTTTGTCCCACCTTTACTTTACTTTGCTTCAATTACAATTATTTATTCATGTTTATTAGTTTATAAACTATAACATATGATTGGCTTAATGGGGCCATCCATAAATGACGTCACGACATTTTAGCCGAATTTTCACCCACCTCCCTCGTCGCACGTCGTCATAAAAACCTTAGACCCCTTTTTCAAAATGACTTCACAAAGTTTAGCCCCCCCCCCCCCACCGTATTTTCTATTTGAAAATGAACATGTGTCAAATCAATTTATTGTTATGTAAGGCTGCACTATAATATCGTAACACGCGTGAAGCCATGTAAAATGTCATTAAAATAAAGTATCAGTGATCAAATATTTAAGTGAAACTCATCTAAAGTTGCGCGTTTTGATGTGACTTTACATTTATTATATATCCCCCCCCCCCTTCGTCATACATCGTCACAAATGTGTGACCCCCCCCCCCTTCGGTTGCGTTGCATCATTTATGGGCGGCCCCTAAAAAGGTCAGCAAATTGCAGACAGTTCTAGCGACAGCCCATTCCTGGACGTCGTCCTCCCATCTCAAATTGTGCCCGCCTCTTTTCCTTCACCTCTAGATGTTTCAATGTGCCCATAACATTGTAGTTTCTCTAGATGTTTCAACGTGCCCATAACATTTTAGGTTCTATTTTAAACTTATTTTTTTTAACATGTGGCTAGAACGTATGGACCGATGACTGTAGTTATTTTATCGCGGAACGTTTCGTTGGTGAAATGCTGTGTGTGGGAGACCTTCATAATCAATACCTAACCCGATACGAACAACAAATGAACTAAACGTGATTTTGTAGTATTCCGTTTTCAGCTATGTTTTTATTTTTTTTTTGTTTGTTTTATTTGTGTATTGTTTGTCCGTTGAAAAAGGCTCTTTGCCGAAACGTTCGCTGTTTTGATACGTCCTGTCAGGCTAACCCTTACCCTGTTTACATCTTTTCCATATGATTTATAAGCGTCGTGATATAAAAATATATGCTTGAAACTTTAAATATTTCTGAATTAAATTAAGTATGAATGTTTTGTTTGTTTGCTTTTTCCACTCATACATTTTAAATTACCGGCAACAACGTTTTAGGCCTATCTTCATTTTGCTTTTGAAATAAAATATCATGTGGCCTTTTCTTTTAAAAAAAATCTATCTAAATATACGCTGATCTGCAAAATACCTTAAAGAATAGTACAAGATTAACAGTGTATGAAAAGATCGTTTTGACTTCGCCAATGCTGCTTGTCATATTTTCGAACCTTCGAATCTGAAGCTCAGTTTGCCTTCGCGCGTCTTAAGAAATTCTAAAGAAACCGTTGTTCCAGTAAAGCAAATTAATTTTGTTAAAGTCAGTGCAATTAATTTTTACCAGTATTAAACTGAAAACAGCACGGCCATCCTTAATGGATTTTGCCGAGGTTGGATTGTCCGCCTTCCATGCATTCATCTATTGTACAGTTGTTATGAAGCACGGGTCGTGTTCTGTTTTATCTGCTTTGAAGAAAACCTCTGACCTATTATTTTATTACCAACCTTATTTCTTTTGAAAGACGTAAACATACATGATTAACATAAATTTGTGATTGGTGGCAACCTTGTTGAATTAGGTCAATCTTGACAGAATGGACCAATCGGATTTCACGACTTTTAGAGAACATTTTCGGTCCCTAAAATAACTTCCAAAACGACCAGAGCGCAAACTTTGTCAACCATGGAAGACCAACTGTATGGTCAACTTTTACAATTCTACTCTACAATAAAACTTAAGTACCCCCAGTGAAAGACGCCCCAGATGGCTAAGACTAAGTACCCCCAGTGAAAGACGCATCAGATGGCTAAGACTAAGTACCACCAGTGAAAGACGCATCAGATGGCTAAGAATAAGTACCCCCAGTGAAAGACGACTCAGATAGCTAAGAATAAGTACCCCCAGTGAAAGACGCCTCAGATGGCTAAGAATAAGTACCCCCAGTGAAAGACGCCTCAGATGGCTAAGACTAAGTACCCCCAGTGAAAGACGCCTCAGATGGCTAGGACATATGAAAAGAAGGAGCCTGGTCGCATTCCCAAGGACCTCCTAGAAGGAAATCTGGTATCGAAAAAGAGGAAGACAGGTCTGCCTGAGGGACTTGAAACAGTGGCGTAGCTAGGGGGGCGGTCCGCCCCGGGTGGCACTCATTCAAAGGGTGGCATTTTTGGGCATTTGAAAATTAAAGCCTTTTCCGAAAGTCGCCCCCTTTCTATTGAAAGTGGGAAAACCACGGGGAAACAAAAGAATCCAAATTTTCAGTTTTAATTAATGGATTCGTGCATTATTTGTTTTATTACATAGTGGTTGCTATAACTAACGCAAAACCGTTTAAAAATTTTAAATCGCCCAAAAATTGTAGGCCTAACGATTTTGTTTGGAAAATTAAGCGATATCCTTTTATAAGAAAACTACACACAAAAACAACACATCACCACTGGTCCGGAAATATGTACTATTAAATCGCCACGTCAGTTTTAGCGTTGAATTTCGACATTAGCGCTAACAAGTACCTACATGACATGGTGGTTCAAATATTATATTTAACTTGCAATGTGTAAATTATATTACTGTTTCAGGGTCATAAAATTACTGTAAGGTAACTTTTTAAAAATTAAATTTAATTTGTTTTTATTGCATTAAAGTAGCACATATAGCTTGTGTTCTTTTTTCATTAAAATGTGGTTATTGATTAAAAATGAACGGTTATTCATTTCTCCGTTAAGAAACACCCTAAAAACATACATAATTTCGAAAAAGATAAACTTAAAAATTTCAAGCGTCTTGAAAAATTGACATCTATAGTAACTACTCCCATGAGATTAAATGCTGGAATTTTACAAAATTCAATGCAACCTTTTTCTTTTCTATGGTATCTCAATTTATGGGAATCTGTCCTTTTTAAATTAATGCAAACTATGCAAAGCCATTTCATGTGCTAATACAAAACGCTGTTTCAGAGAGTTGGAGATATCAACTGAATACTAGTATATATGCAGAACAATATGAGTAGGGGAAATTATATCTTTAGAGCAATAAGTTCAACGAGAAATGTCTTTATCCATAGATTTAATTATAAAATAAAATAAAAGAACTCGATGATGAGTTACATGTCCTTGCAAAAAAATATTCGTGTATAATACCATCCAGCCTACTAAATAAAGAATTTGAACATCAAATAAATTTCTCTATTTACTTTGATAAAGAATTGTTCGAGATTGAAAGAAAGGATCCAGGTTTTTATGGTAGTACACGGGGCCGGTCTTAGCCATTGCGGGGCCCTATGCGGCTTCGTATGCGAAAAGGATTGCGTGGGCCCCAGTTTGGGTAGGGTAATGGTATTAATAAGGATAATAAGTGAAAATTAAGATAGGTTGGGCCTATGAAAGCGCAGGGCTAACTGCGATTACATAGGTTGCAGGAGCCTAAGACCAGCCTGGCTGTACCTACACTACAAGAAGAGGCATAATGTTTAAGAAAACTGGGGAAAATGCCCCCTTGATCTATTAAAATACATTCAACAGTAAATATTGGAAAGTTCTTTACCCAACATTGTAATTTTTCTAAGAATTTTTTTCAACAATGGCTATCAGTGTAGTCTATCAAGTTGTGAAAGGAGGTTCTCCAAACTGAAGTTGAAAAAAATTATATTCACCCCACAATAAGTGATTTAAGACTACAAAATCTTGCAATATTGTCCATAGACAAGATGTTGCAAATTATTTTAATTTTGATAACATAATACACCATTTTTCTACTATGAAAGTTAGGTAAATAAGTAATTGTATAAAAATAAAAAATATGTTTACATACAATTACATTATATAAAAAAATCATATATCTATAAATTTAAAAAAAGCATAGTAATTTTTAATTTGTTGGGGTGTAAATCTGGAATATCTTTTGTCTCATTTGGGGTGGGGGGACCTACGACCCCTCTATGGGGCCTAACTTTCTTATGGCCTTCAAAACAATTATGATGTATCTTTATAATGTGTACTTTTAGGTATATTATCTTATAAGCCCTCTTTTATTACTGCTTACATAAATAAGACATGCAATGGTAACACTGTTCCCCACCTTTTACAGTGTCTTTCGTTTCAATTACAATTATTTATTAATGTTTATAAATTTATTTTAAAAAAAACCATCATATGATTGACTTAAGGGGCCGTCCATAACGACGTCACGGGATTTTGGCTGATTTTTTACCCCTGACACCTCGTCCGTCACACTGCGTCACGAAAAGAAAACTTAGACCCCTTCCTCAATGTGACGCGACAAAGATCTCCCCACCCATACAAGCGGTGTTTTCTATTTGAAAATGAGCATGTTTAAATTCATTTTCTGGGGTCTTTTAAAAATGTTTTAAATTTAAGGATGCACTCTAGTATCGTAACACGAGCGAAACCACGTACGACGTAATTGAATACAATTTCGATAATTATTCATTTAAGTAGAACTTTTATTTAAAGATAAGGGTTTTGAATGACGTCAAATGTGTTACCCCCCCCCCCCGGTGCGTGACGTCATTTATGGGCGGTCACCTAAAAGAGCGGCATATTGGAGACCGCCCCGGGCGGCAAAAGTTCTAGCTACGCCACTGACTTGAAAAGAGGCTGAATAAGCTCGAGTGACTGGAAGTGTGAAGCTGGAGACCGATCTACATGACGCACAGTTGTCAAAGAGAACTTAAAAGTAGCCGAAGAGCGCAGGATGGTCGAGGCTATAGACTATAGACAGAAGAGCTACGAGAAAGGCCAAAACATTGGGAAGCTCAGACCTTGTTTGCGCCATCGTTTCGCGAGACGGAATGATGCTGATAACGGTGATATCAAGAATCATCGCCGCATTCATCGCATGGTGGGTTGGTCCATACCTCGTGGCACAATCATTAACAAAGGAAGAATGTATAGCTAAAGAATAAATCGACAGAAATAAATACTCAGATACACCAACAATGTCAGTAACCTAAAAGTTTACAGCAATCAACAGGGTTCTTAACTCTATCAGTGCTCTAGTGATTCTGTTAAAGGTACTGTCATTGTGAGCCTACAACAAAAGGAACAAGAGAGCACCGGTGAAAAAACAGACATAATAGTGATACAACCTGTCTCAAAACCAATGCAGATTAGGACTTTTAACCCACTAAAAATTTCAAGAAGAGAGCGACTTAGCACAACAATTGGAATAATTTTTGACAAGTTTGCATATTATGGCCGCATTCGAGATCTTGTATAACCGAGACATGCATATCAAAGGATAATGGGGGAGGGGCGGATTCATTAGGGTTATAAGCTACATTCTAACAGTAACAGAGAGCTACCACCACATCTACTAGCTACCACCACATCTACTAGCTACCACCACATCTATTAGCTACCCCCACATCTACTAGCTACCCCCACATCTACTAGCTACCAACACATCAACTAGCTACCAACGAGGTTTACAGAAACTTGCTAGTTCATCAAAGGGTTTTCACCAAAATCATAACAATTAATGTTGACTATTATTCCCAGTCTATATGCGTGGTGTTATTTTGTCATTAATTTACTTTATTAAATACATGTTGTTGAGTGAGTCTTATTATTATATACTTATATAGTAAAGCAAGCATACGACTATATCAGCTGTAATTGACTTCTCGTTTTAGACAAGAGGTCTTTTTTTTTTCAGGCATATCCCACAATGACTTGCAATTTTTTTTTCAAAATGGCAACAATAAGATACTAGTTGGTAGACTATATGGAATCGTTTTGGGTAATGTAAAATTACGTATCAACATTTTAGAAATATAATTTAAATTTATTTTGTATGGAATTTATAAAAATACACAACTACTTTACTTTTTCAAAAAGTTAAAAGAAAGTGTTTAAAAAAAAACTATAAGACATTACTGCATACAGGAGCGGCGTTTGAGGGTGGCAACTGGGGCGACTGCCCCAGGTCCCGCGCTTAGGGAGGCCCCGTGTTTCGGTCCTGAACATGTCTCGTCCTGGTTAATAGCCTACACATGTAGAACCAAAGAGTGGATGGTAGAACGTATGCTGGAAACTATTGTAAAGAAACGAAAGAGGCACTCTTGTAATCCTTTTTGAAGGTCAAATTCCGTAGCGTAGCTCTAGACGTCTTTGAAAGCATTACACCGCTAGCGGAAAATAGGTCAGATGTACCATTCAGCCAATCCCCTTTATTTCTGTACACGTCATTCACAATAGATTTACTAAAATAGTTATTTTTAGAAAACTGTGTCATCGGAATGGCAGTGTCTCGGTAGTGATGCGATCGGAAACATTAATTAGTGTCATAAAAGTGAACTTGACATCTATTAGTGGAAATCAGTCGTAAAACATGCATGTCTGTCAAATGTTAATTACCGCATGGCTAATAATACGTGATTCGCTATTGTAATAAGTTAGGATCAAGGTATTCTGCATGTCGACATCCACAGTTCACTTTCAATTAGCAAAACGCATTATTTTGCAATATGTCTGCCAGTAAATTGCATTTTAAATCACGTCGTAAACGGAACGTCATTTTTCGATAAGAATAAACCGTTGTTTATAGACCAGAGAAAATAATGAACTTGTAATAATTTAATAAAAAGGTGTCAAGCGGTATTAAAATTTAATGGAAAAGACGTAAACAAGGTAAGGGTTAGGGTATTAAAATTACACAATAATCAAGATATTTCATATTTTTAAATACCATAGCATACTGGTGCTTAGCAAAGACTGTGGCCCCGCGGGGTCATTGTTGACACTAGGCCCCGCGCTTACCTAACGCCGCCACTGACTGCATATAAGTCTTAACTCAGTCGGTAACGAAGGTCGTTTGCAGCCTTAGCTATTTACATTACTGGCTTAGTGTTTGGCAAATTAAATTTGTGAGTGCTATTTACATTACTGGCTTAGTGTTTGGCAAATTAAATTTGTGAGTGCTATTTACATTACTGGCTCAGTGTTTGGCAAATTAAATTTGTGAGTGCTATTTACATTACTGGCTTAGTGTTTGGCTATTTAGATTACTGGCTTAGTGTTTGGCTATTTACATTACTGGCTTAGTGTTTGGCAAATTAAATTTGTGCGTGCTATTTACATTACTGGCTTAGTGTTTGGCAAATTAAATTTGTGAGTGCTATTTACATTACTGGCTTAGTGTTTGGCAAATTAAATTTGTGAGTGCTATTTACATTACTGGCTTAGTGTTTGGCTATTTACATTACTGGCTTAGTGTTTGGCTATTTACATTACTGGCTTAGTGTTTGGCTATTTACATTACTTGCCTAGTGTTTGGCAAATTAAATTTGTGAGTGCTATTTACATTACTGGCTTAGTGTTTGGCTATTTACATTACTGGCTTAGTGTTTGGCTATTTACATTACTAGCCTAGTGTTTGGCTATTTACATTACAGGTTTAGTGTTTGGCTATTTACATTACTGGCTTAGTGTTTGGCTATTTACATTACTGGCTTAGTGTTTGGCTATTTACATTAAAGGCTTAGTGTTTGGCTATTTACATTACTGGTTTAGTGATTGGCTATTTACATTACTGGCTTAGTGTTTGGCTATTTACATTACTGGCTTAGTGTTTGGCTATTTACATTACTGGCTTAGTGTTTGGCAAATTAAATTTGTGAGTGCTATTTACATTACTGGCTTAGTGTTTGGCTATTTACATTACTGGCTTAGTGTTTGGCTATTTACATTACTGGCCTAGTGTTTGGCTATTTACATTACAGGTTTAATGTTTGGCTATTTACATTACTGGCTTAGTTTTTGGCTATTTACATTACTGGCTTAGTGTTTGGCTATTTACATTACTGGCTTAGTGTTTGGCTATTTACATTACTGGTTTAGTGTTTGGCTATTTACATTACTGGCTTAGTAATTGGCTATTTACATTACTGGCTTAGTGTTTGGCTATTTACAATACTGGTTTAGTGTTTGGCTATTTACATTACTGGCTTAGTGTTTGGCTATTTACATTACTGGCTTTGTGTTTGGCAAATTAAATTTGTGAGTGCTATTTACATTACTGGCTTAGTGTTTGGCTATTTACATTACTGGCTTAGTGTTTGGCTATTTACATTACTTGCTTAGTGTTTGGCTATTTACATTACTTGCTTAGTGTTTGGCAAATTAAATTTGTGAGTGCTATTTACATTACTGGCTTAGTGTTTGGCTATTTACATTACAGGCTTAGTGTTTGGCTATTTACATTACTGGCTTAGTGTTTGGCTATTTACATTACTGGCTTAGTGTTTGGCTATTTACATTACTGGTTCAGTGTTTGGCTATTTACATTACTGGCTTAGTGTTTGGCTATTTACATTACTGGCTTAGTGTTTGGCTATTTACATTACTGGTTTAGTGTTTGGCTATTTACATTATTGGCTTAGTGTTTGGCTATTTACATTACTGGTTTAGTGTTTGGCTATTTACATTACTGGCTTAGTGTTTGGCTATTTACATTACTGGCTTTGTGTTTCGCAAATTAAATTTGTGAGTGCTATTTACATTACTGGCTTAGTGTTTGGCTATTTACATTACTGGCTTAGTGTTTGGCTATTTACATTACTGGCTTAGTGTTTGGCTATTTACATTACTGGCTTAGAGTTTGGCAAATTAAATTTGTGAGTGCTATTTACATTACTGGCTTAGTGTTTAGCTATTTACATTACTGGCTTAGTGTTTGGCTATTTACATTACTGGCCTAGTGTTTGGCTATTTACATTACAGGTTTAGTGTTTGGCTATTTACATTACTGGCTTAGTGTTTGGCTATTTACATTACTGGCTTAGTGTTTGGCTATTTACATAACTGGCTTAATGTTTGGCTATTTAAATTACTGGTTTAGTGTTTGGCTATTTACATTACTGGCTTAGTGTTTGGC
>MUZC01003935.1:120933-146082 GCA_002072015.1 Radix auricularia | reverse complement strand
AAAGTTTTGTGACGTACTTTTTGAGGGGGGGTCGACGATTTTGTGACGACGCGTGACGTAGGCGGGGGAGGGGGTAAAAAATCGGCCAAAATCGCGTGACGTCATTTATGGACGGCCCCTTACTTAGCATTTCGTGGAAAAGAATCAAATTTGGGTATTTTTATGACCTCTTAGAGTTTTGTGATGCATCTGGAGATGAAGTTCTTCGTAATCATTTGTCAATTGTTTCTTGTAGTGCGAAGTATATCTCGGCAACTGCGCAAAGCACTATAATCGAAATTTGTTGGTCTCTAATGTGTGAAGACATTGTTCGTGAAGGAAATAATTAAGTTGCATTTTCTGTACTTTCCGACGAGATAAATGACATTTTAGGCATTGAGTAGATGTAACTTGGTGTTTGATTTGTCAAAGAACAAAATGGAACAATGATGGTCACAGAAGAATTCCTGTGATAATTAGCAGACACCATCATTACAATTCATTAGAATTTGGATTAGATATGACAAAGCTTGTTAGTCAAGGATACTGTGGATGTTCTAAAATGGCAGGTAAGGAAGGAGTCCAAGCAATAATTCGAAAAAATACCCAAAAGCAGCATTTGTACCTTGCAGCTCACATAAACTTAATCTTGTCGTGAACGACTTAAATAATGTGAATGCTTTACGAAACACAATAGGAACACTTAAGTCACTTATAGTGTTTTTCCGAGAAAGTAATCAGCGAAGAAAACTAAATCGAAATGCTCCTTTGCTATGTGAAACTAAATGGACACATAAATATAAAAGCTTGCGTATTTTTGCTGAACATATATTTAGAACAATCAGTAATGTAATCAGTTATACTTTAACTATATAATTCTTTGTTGTTGTTGTTGTTGTTTTTTGACTTTATATTTTCACGCTGTCTTCAATGTAATAAAATTGCAGGGAATTAAGTTCAGTTTTATTGTAACAAATGTATGACAATTTCTAAAATATGGGGGGGGGGGGGGGTAGACAAATGCCCCCCTTGCATTCGCCCATGAACACATACCAGCAGGAATATCATGGCTGTCTCTTCGATTCTTTGATTCGGCTGGTCTTACTGTTCCATTTGTCCACCACGGAGATCTCAGGTAATCTAATACTTTGTCTCTGACGCAATCCTGCGACTTAACTCTTTAACCGCCATCGCTTCAGTCTGCACATTTCTGTTTTGGTTTGCGACTCTACTCTACTGTCTGCACCACGTAATTAACCAATTAAGCTTTATCCTATTGAGGGAATGAACAGTCCCCTTATCACTCTTCTAATATTTTATTCTATCTTAAATACTACTTATAAACCCTAGTTTAATCTTTGCCCCTTTCTATTAATTATTCTAGTATCAAATAAATTGGGGTTTTCCTATATTACTTGGTTGATTTACAGACTTACATATTAAATAACTCACATTTTAACCATGAACCCTCCTCTAATAAAACCAATTCATCAAACTATTGGATTAAGATGGTGTTTCCACATATTTTTATTGGATTGAGATGGTGTTTCCACATATTTTTATTGGATTGAGATGGTGTTTCCACATATTTTATTATAGAGCAATTGGTTTGCTTTCTTTGTAAATCCCATAATTAACTTCAACGTGTTGTCTCTCTGACTCTCTTTCTCTCTCTCTGTCTCTCTCTGTCTGTCTCTCTGTCTCTCTCTCTATCTCTCTCTGTCTCTCTCTCTCTGAATGTCATGGTTTCGCTCGTCCGCAGAAAAACAAAAGTAAAATATGACCCGCTTCCCATCATTCCGTTGAGCTCAAATTTGGCGCTGAAATTTCGCACATAGATTTGAGTCACCAAACAATGCCTTGTGTCAAAAATTCAGATCCATTGAGTGTACCGTAAATAAATTAATGAATTTTAGTTCATTGCCTCTCTTGCTACCTATTGTAAGGCATAATTTTATCAGCAGAACAATTAGACCTTTTGATACTTTATTCTATCTAAAAAATTCAACATGATTTCCCCATCTTTGAATTATATAATAGGTTTCAAATATCCAATAATATAGATGAAAATAACTCGACGCATTGACACATATTCCATTTTACTTGCCTCTTTAACACTCTTTACATGGCTCTTTAACACTCTTTACATGGCTCTTTAACACTCTTTTAATTGGCTCTTTAACACTCTTTACATGGCTCTTTAACACTCTTTACATGGCTCTTTAACACTCTTTTACTTGGCTCTTTAAAACTCTTTACATGTCTCTTTAACACTCTTTACATAGCTCTTTAACACTCTTTTACTTGGCTCTTTAACACTCTTTTACTTGGCTCTTCAACACTCTTTACATGGCTCTTTCACACTCTTTTACTTGGCTCTTTAACACTCTTTTACTTGACTCTTTAACACTCTTTTACTTGGCTCTTTAACACTCTTTTACTTGGGTCTTTAACACTCTTTTACTTGGCTCTTTAACACTCTTTTACTTGGCTCTTTTACTTGGCTCTTTAACACTCTTTTACTTGGCTCTTTTACTTGGCTCTTTAACACTCTTTACATGGCTCTTCAACACTCTTTTACTTGGCTCTTTAACACTCGTTTACTTGGCTCTTTAACACTCTTTACATGGCTCTTTAACACTCTTTTACTTGGCTCTTTAACACTCTTTACATGACTCTTTAACACTCTTTTACTTGGCTCTTTAACACTCTTTACATGGCTCTTTAACACACTTTTACTTGGCTCGTTAACACTCTTTACATGGCTCTTTAACACTCTTTACATGGCTCTTTAACTCTCTTTTACTTGCCTCTTTAACACTCTTTACATGGCTCTTTAACACTCTTTACATGGCTCTTTAACACTCTTTTACTTGGCTCTTTAACACTCTTTTACTTGGCTCTTTAACGCTCTTTTACTTGGCTCTTTAACACTCTTTTACTTGGCTCTTTAACACTCTTTACATGGCTCTTTAACACTCTTTNTCACTGAAGCCTGCCGGTCACTCTTTTACTTGGCTCTTTAACGCTCTTTTACTTGGCTCTTTAACATTCTTTTACTTGGCTCTTTAACACTCTTTACATGGCTCTTTAACACTCTTTTACTTGTCTCTTTAACACTCTTTACATGGCTCTTTAACATTCTTTACATGGCTCTTTAACACTCTTTTACTTGGCTCTTTAACACTCTTTTATTTGGCTCTTTAACGCTCTTTTACTTGGCTCTTTAACACTCTCTTACTTGCCCCTTTAACACTCTTTACATGGCTCTTTAACACTCTTTTACTTGGCTCTTTAACACTCTTTACATGGCACTTTAACACTCTTTACATTGCTCTTTAACACTCTTTTACTTGGCTCTTTAACACTCTTTTACTTGGCTCTTTAACACTCTTTTACTTGGCTCTTTAACACTCTTTACATGGCTCTTTAACGCTCTTTTACTTGGCTCTTTAACACTCTTTTACTTGGCTCTTTAACACTCTTTTACTTGGCTCTTTAACACTCTTACATGGCTCTTTAACACTCTTTTACTTGGCTCTTTAACACTCTTTACATGGCTCTTTAACATTCTTTACATGGCTCTTTAACACTCTTTTACTTGGCTCTTTAACACTCTTTTACTTGGCTCTTTAATGCTCTTTTACTTGGCTCTTTAACACTCTTTCACTTGGCTCTTTAACACTCTTTTACTTGGATCTTTAACACTATGTACATGGCTCTTTAACAGTCTTTTACTTGGCTCTTTAACACTCTTTACATGGCTCTTTAACACTCTTTTACTTGGCTCTTTAACACTCTTTTACTTTGCTCTTTTACTTGGCTCTTTTACTTGGCTCTTTAACACTCTTTATCTTGGCTCTTAAACACTCTTTTACTTGGCTCTTTAACACTCTTTTACTTGGCTCTTTAACACTCTTTACATGACACTTTAACACTCTTTACATGGCTCTTTAACACTCTTTTACTTGGCTCTTTAACACTCTTTTACTTGGCTCTTTACCACTCTTTACATGGCTCTTTAACCCTCTTTTACTTGGCTCTTTAACACTCTTTTACTTGGCTCTTTAACACTCTTTACATGGCTCTTTTACTTGGCTCTTTTACTTGGCTTTTTAACACTCGTTTACTAGGCTCTTTAACACTCTTTACATGGCTCTTTAACACTCTTTACATGGCTCTTTAACACTCTTTTACTTGGCTCTTTAATTCTCTTTTACTTTGCTCTTTACCACTCTTTACATGGCTCTTTAACACTCTTTTACTTGGCTCTTTAACACTCTTTTACTTGGCTCTTTAACACTCTTTTACTTGGCTCTTTTACTTGGCCTTTTTACTTGGCTCTTTAACACTCTTTTACTATGCTCTTTAACACGTCTTTTACTTGGCTCTTTAACACTCTTTACATGGCTCTTTAACACTCTTTTACTTGGCTCTTTAACACGCTTTTACTTGGCTCTTTAACACTCTTTACATGGCTCTTTAACACTCTTTTACTTGGCTCTTTAACACTCTTTTACTTGGCTCTTTAACACTCTTTTACATGGCTCTTTAACACACTTTTACTTTTACTTACAATAAGAAATAAGGCTCTATTGCCTTAAAAATGTAAGATTGTGATGATTGTGATGTAACTTTACAAATGTTCAAGGTCATGGTCATCGATGTAAGATTGTGATGACTTTACAAATGTTCAAGGTCATGGTCATCGATGTAAGATTGTGATGACCTTACAAATGTTTAAGGTCATGGTCATCGATGTAAGATTGTGATGACCTTACAAATGTTCAAGGTTATGGTCATCAATGTAAGATTGTGATGACCTTACAAATGTTAGGGGTCATGGCCATCAATGTAAGATTGTAATAACCTTATAAATGTTCAAGGTCATGGTCATCGATGTAAGATTATGATGACCTTACAAATGTTCAAGGTCATGGTCATCAATGTAAGATTGTGATGACCTTACAAATGTTCGGGGTCATGGCCATCAATGTAAGATTGTAATAACCTTATAAATGTTCAAGTTCATGGTCATCGATGTAAGATTATGATGACCTTACAAATGTTCAAGGCCATGGTCATCAATGTAAGATTGTGATGACCTTACAAATGTTCGGGGTCATGGCCATCAATGTAAGATTGTAATAACCTTATAAATATTCAAGGTCATGGTCATCGATGTAAGATTATGATGACCTTACAAATGTTCAAGGTCATGGTCATCAATGTAAGATTGTGATGACCTTACAAATGTTCGGGGTCATGGCCATGAATGTAAGATTGTAATAACCTTATAAATGTTCAAGGTCATGGCCATCAATGTAAGATTGTGATGACCTTACAAATGTTCAAGGTCATTGCCATCAATGTAAGACTGTGATGACCTTAAAATTGCTCAAATCCATTGCCTTTAACTGTAAGACTGAGTCTTCTTTCATACCCAATTAATTGTTCCTCCGCTTTACTTCACGTAGCGATTATTAACATCTTCGTGGGCGGATATGATTTCTTTTAATGGCCTGAACACACACACATACATCAACACACATAAACCAGCTGACACGCACAAGTCTACACCATACACATGCTTGTATGAAAGCGGTAAAAACTATAATCAATCTTTCCCCAGATAATACCGTATGACAGGGAATGGACGGTGGACTTTCGAAGTAATAACAGCACTGAGAACAAATTCATCTTGAATATCACTCTCAAAGTGATGGATACATTGATGGAGGACAGTGGTCAATACTTTTGTAACTTCTATTATAATAATCTAGCTTATCCGCCAGAGACTGCGACTCAGTGGCTGAATGTCAGTAGACGTAAGTTTATAATTATGAATGATAAAATGAAAGAATTAACGGAAACATTAATGAAAGATGTGATTATTGATAACTAGTAAATATCCCGCTCTTTTCAGCGGAAAATAGGGATTTCAATTATCGTTAAGAACCCGCTTGACACCTATTAAAAACACCCATTGGTTTCAATGGATCCTGATTGATATATTTGTTTGTCAATATTTGTCAAGGCCGTGTAAAATCAAAAAAGGGAATAATATGACCATTAGGGCTCCCGTATAAATTGGGTGCAGGATGGGCTTATCTCATAAGGCCTGAAGATTTCAATGGATTTCATAATGGAGATACCTATCTATTATAATAATTCAAATTGTTCAAAATCTAAATCTCAAAATAAATAATGCTTTAAAGTTTATGTAAAAGTTATTGTGTGCCCCGCCCCGAAGGAACAGACGTTGGGAGTTCATTACCTTATAGAATTTTTAAATTTTGTATATCAAATTTGGTTAATGATAAATTCATTTACTCAGTAGCCACTGTTTACAATACCTTTTAAATAGCTAATGTTCTGAAATTATGTATACTTTTTCAAGTCATAAACAGTTTCTGGCAATCATTTTTTTAAAGGAAAAAATAAATGCATCCCTTTTTAAAAAAATATGTTTATGCAGGACCAATAGGCCTTATATTATAAATAATTTTAATTTATACATTCACTTACAACTTATTTATAAAATTATTTTAGCGAAATTTTTTTAAAGAAACATACAACATGAAGAATAGAATAAATTATCAATTCAACAAGTGCAATATTTCGATGGATTTAAACTACATGCGCATGAAAGGACAAAGTGTCTTTCAAGTCTGCTTGTCTTCTCCCACAAGAGTTTCGTTGATTTTTATAGTTGAATATTTTCTCCCTACTAAAATGTGTTGATTTTATTATGTGATCATACTGTTTCTTAATTCTATAGGATAATTATGTGTAGTAACCAGCATCCGTTTTTAGATAGTTATTTGCTGTTGGGTAATTTAAAAAAATTAATGTTGGTATTAACGTTCCCTATGTGTTTTTTCTCCTTTTCACAGCACTTCCGATTTTAGACAACCCAACACCCAAGGTAAATGAACCCTTCACACTTACCTGTGATCAGTTTCGCTTTGATAACTTTCCTTCGGATGTCCAATTTTTTAAAGCAGTACAGATAGGAAAGCTCGATAAATACCCATTAGTGATAGCTGACCTTACTGCACTGGGGGACGGAGGAGGAAAATTTGATAAATATATAACAGTGAGTATTTAAATATTTAAAAATTTAAATCTTTATTTTAAACCCAATAGTTCAATAGAATGAGACATTTAATTTATGTCGTAAGGGGCGTCCATAAATGACGTCAAGCACCTAGGGGGGGAGGGGGGTCACACTTTTGTGACGATGCGTGACGTGGGGGAGGGAGGGGGGTTGAAGAAATGTGACGTCACGTGGAAAGGGTAACTTTAAATAAAACTTCTACTTAAATATTTCAGTGCTTCTCAAAGTGCCGGTCGATAGGCTATCAGACGNCCCCCCCGGGAGGGGTTTGGCGAACTTTTTTTTTGGTGGGTGTCCCCCCCCCCCCCCCGAAACTGCTCCTGGTGAGTTTAACAAACAGGACAAGTGTCTAAAAAGATCTGAATATGATTATAAGTAGATATGTTAAGTCAAAACGACACCGAATATACATTTTGGCGTTGGGTGAGGGGAGGGGAATCTATTTGATACAATAATACAAGTTTTTTATATAGTTTTTCGATTGGTTTTTTGGTCAAACGCCTCTGGCCATTCTAAATATATTAAATGTGTCCATTTAAAATTAGTCAAAATTATTCATTAACTTTATTGAATGCATCAAATTCACGGCATCGCAAATCGAGAGGAGCACAAAACAACTTTTCTTCTGAACTCAAGTTTTTAAGGCATTAATTTTAAATTTGACATAAAGGATACTTGATAAATTTAAGTCATGTTGATTAAGATTATTGTCACTTGTGTCAATATAAATGAAAGTAGGTTGGATTTAGGTGTGTTCGTATGTACGTAAATAAGAAATCTACATAGTGTCTAGATGACAAATTTAACAAATGCATTTTCTGGAAGGAATTGGTTCAATAGTGGGCATATGTTACCAAGCGTACACGTACACATGACGTATTTGAATATATCTAGTGGAGTGTAGTGGATGTTATATGTCCCAAATGAGTCTGCATTACCCTTAAAAATTCCCTTTTGACCCCAGATGTTATTTTAAAAAAGTATTATTTTAAAATAACTTTTTTTATATATACAAAGAAGTTACAAGTAATGATCTATAGTCAATGCTTAATTTGTATGCATTAAAATAAAATCTAATCTAAGGATGTTAAAACATTTCGTTTTTTTTTGTTTTTTTTTTGAAGGCTGGTTAAAAAAGTTAAATGGTTTGAAAAAAACGGACCGATTCAAAAGGATACCTAAATATTAAAATTATAAAAGTTTATATTAACAATACTATTAACCCAAAAGTAGCGGATTCTAGCAAATTTTCTATGCCCACAATGATTGAGCATTACCCCCAAGAGTTCCCTTTTTACCCAAAATGAGATAATTTATTGGTGACATTACATTTACAACTGTTGTGTGACGTACGTGAAATCCTGAAGCAAAAGAATTGAAAAAAAAACAAACAAACAAACAAGCTTGTGAGCTTCAGAGTTAAAATTTATGATAGTGTTGGATATTTTAATAATGTCATAGTATTTCAGTCCTCAACTTGCAAGAATTACTGTATTTTGCGACGCACAAGATGACAACCTACTTTCTTGCACAAATGTGGGGTTCATACAGACTGGGCCATTTTCCTCTTCCAGCGCATACCTAATAAGTTTTAGAAAACATGATATGTGATATCAATGTGATACTTTTAGATCAAATGCCTTTGATGTGCATATACTTAGCAGGGAAACTGTCACAATAAGATCGAAAACAATTAAGGGCATTGTCTTGTATCTATATATTCTAGGTCTATAAACAGTGCAATGATCCTTGTAATATCAATAGTCACATTCGCGAGCTTAATCGCGATGGTTAATCACATCAATGGTTTTTGACATTACCGCTGCATTGTTCGTTAGCTGTCTTGCTATGAGATGGCAACTAAACACTTTTAAAAAAAAATGTAATATATAAAACAAACCGAATTCATACTTAATCTTATAGGGCTTTAAGCTGTGTAGGGGCTTATTATGATATCAAATAAGTACAGAGAAAATCATGTCAATACGGGAAAAGAATGCAATGGTACCTGGTGAAATGGAAAAATTCTTGCCGGTCGTCTGATACGAAAAAGTTTGAGAATCACTGGCTTACAATTTATTTAATTTTTTTAATATCTTTTACATAGCTTCACTCATGTTACGATAATACAATGTAGACCTACAATAAATAAATACTTATGACAAAAAAGTGATTTGAAACATTCTTATTTTCAAAGAGAAAATATTTAATTTTTTTAGGGGGGGGGGGTCAAAGTTTTGTGACGTACTTTTGGAGGGGGGGGTCGACGATTTTGTGACGACGCGTGACGCAGGGGGTGGTAAAAATCGGCCAAAATCGCGTGACGTCATTTATGGACGGCCCCTAAGACGTATTTTTTAAAATCAAAAGCATACTCCAAAAAATATCTACAATTTTAAATCATTTATATTAACTTATGTGGTGTCTGAGCCGTACTACCGACTGACCCACCGACCTTGACGAAAAAAACTTTGGATCGATATTTAAGCCTTTTTCTCGTAAACTAGTGAGCTGAAATTTTGCAGGCAGACACATGCCAATTATCAAAATGATGTATCAAAATTTCAAATTGATCGAATGTACAGTAATTGGAATATTGAATTTTATTATTTAACAAAAAATTATCTCTTTACATCTTGTTAATTTTTTAGGTAGAGTGTTGTGGTGCGTAAAATGTTAAACAACCTGTCATGTCGCTCAATAAAGTGCGCATTACTTTTTAAAAATATATTCACGATTATATTAAAACACGTTTTAAGAAACTTTGCTAGAATTTTTGTATTTTTGGATTGTTTTGCCTTGCCTCTTATAATGAACATCCTTATAGTTATATCTCGTACATAAAGGATTTATAGTGAAAAACTTTTTTTTTTTTTTTTTTTTACTGTTTTTCAAAAACTAAATCTTATCATCTAAACGTAGTTGTAATGGTTGTGAGAAAGGTCATCGAAATGACTGATATACTCGTGTCTTAGAATGTCAGTTTTCATTACGATCATGTAAACACATAGCAGTAGGAGTAACAGTGTGTCTCTTTGATTCGACTAGTCTTACTGTTCCATTTCTCTATACCAGGTGGTAAGTAAAAATTATCTCTTTGATTCGACAAGTCTTACTGTCCCATTTATTTACCATGTGGTACATAATGACTGTCTTTTTCATTCGCCTTAATGTCATGTTTGCCTATTTAAGATTAATACCAATTGTTGAAGCCGTAACGACTGGGATAATGGATGGATCTTAACTAAACTTGTTGTATGATGACTTCATAGTCCATATTAAAATTCTATGTGGCATTGAACCTTTAATATTTATCAGTTCGGGCCGGGGGCACTGATTCTCTTTTCGTAAACGTTTAAGATTTTATACCCCATTCTGTGCCATGGTCTCAACAAATAAAGATAATATATTAAATATGCTCCTAATTAAAATGAACAAATGTTTTAACATTTACATATTGCATCAATTGGGCGGGGGCCTTTAATGTCATATTTTGCGTATATATTATATATATATACATATAAAAATGAAAGATTGTCTGTGTGTGTGTCCTTTATAGCTGATTAAACAATGCATACGAGCGTCATGATACTTTTGGAGATTGTTAGGTATGCTCCCGAGATGGTAAATGGCAAAATTTCTTATAAATTTAACACGTATGGGGCGGCATTGACACATTATGACAACTTTGTTTATATGAGCTATAAAGATTAGTTTCACTTTTAGCCACTGTGTAAATTAATTGATCTTAACTAAATTTTGCGAATAAAAACTTGACAGCCAATATTAAAATACAATAGTTCACTAAATTCCTATTAACCATTACTTTGAGGCTTGGGGTCCAACATTCCTTTGTCTTAAAAGTTTAAGATTTTATTCCCCATTCAAATGTCTTCAATTTTGACAAATAATAATAAAAAATATATATCCGTTATGATTTACATCTTGCAATGAATGGGCCCTGGAACTCAAAATGTTATTTTTTGCTTATATGAGCTAAATATGGTACACAGACGTAGATTACAGACATTCACTTTACTGTTGAGAACTTTCCCTGATGAATTTATACACACCCTTACCAAGCACTTCACGATTAACATAGGGTACAATAAAACGAGGTTCCCATGCGTGTGACTTTCCTGGTTTTACATTTCAGCACTTTGTATCCCACATTAAATTTTGCCCCCGAATGTTTTATATCGTATCGTTCCTTCTGCTTAGTCTGTGCAGACTGAATATTGGAACATGCAGTTTTTCTTATTTTACACATGGTCTCTGTGATATACCCCATCCTTGCGTTAGAAGCTGTTGAAGGTTCTGTATAATCTCATCGCTTTCTTGCTAATGACGTGGTAGTTTTGCTGGAACGGGGTGTACATCACTGAAGCCTGCCGGTTAGTTGGGTAGACAAAGACTATCGGTTGCAAAAAGTCGTCCCAATCGTTGTTTTCTGTGTTCACTAACTTCATCAGCTGTGTTATTAGTGTCTGATTGAATCTTTCTGCCAGGCCATTACTCTGTGGATGGTACGCTGATGAAGTCGATTGTTTTATAGACATTATATCGTACAAATTCTTTACAAGAGCATTGCAAAATTCTCTCACCTGATCGTGCAGCAGGAAATGACAAGATCCATAACGAAAGACAAGATTGATCAAGTATTCGTGTACAGAAAGAGCTGATTTGTCTGCCAAGGCTGCAACTTAAACCAGCTTTGTTACATATTCTGTTGCTACAAATACAAACCGCTTTCCTGATTGTGTTTCATTTAATGGACCGATCAAATCTACACCCCAGCGTTCAAATATAT
The DNA here is from genome assembly GCA_002072015.1 of Radix auricularia. NCBI lineage: Eukaryota > Metazoa > Mollusca > Gastropoda > Lymnaeidae > Radix > Radix auricularia. The sequence goes on along the minus strand of MUZC01003935.1, from coordinate 134,173 downwards.
ATGTTACTTTAACCGGATGCAACTCAGCAGCGAGTGGTTTATTGTTGGGATTCATCCTCTGACGATGACTACAACTTTTGCAGTAATCACGAATGTCCTCAGCCATACCGCGCAACCAAAACCTTTCACTAATCTTTTCTGATTGTTCCGTCCTGTCCAAAATGACATCCACCTATTACGTCGTCATGCAGACTTTGTAGGATATTGATTGTTTCATTTTTGCCAATGACTACTTTCTGCTTCTTTTCACCTTTACCTTTGTGATAGAGTGTTCCCTTCGTTACAACAAAAGATGCAGCTTGTTCACGCAGTCACCTTTTGGAATTCTTTGTGTATAATTTCGGAAACTTTTTATTTTTAATATAATCCACGATATCCGCAACTATACACAGATCCATGATAAAATCAATAGAATATTAAAATGAATGAGCACATAAATATGTAATGAATTTCCCACACAACTCACCACCTTATATTGCAATCTCTTCTCTACTCGGGTTACAGCCAATAAAAAAAACCAATTTCTGCCTCACTCACTCGCCTGATTATCTGTTAAATTATGTTTTCCATTGATTACTTGATGATAGTACAGCTTAAAACTATACCTAACTCCATCTAACTTCCCAGTGCGTGACTATTACATTAGATTACCTCATTAGACCATGCAGGTGTCCTACGCAGTATTCCTCATAGTTCAGTAAACCATGACTCGAAGGGCAACATAAATGGACAGTACGTGCAAGTCTTAAACAATCTACTAAATAGCTTGTCTCGTGCATGCCTAACAAATTACCCTTTGCGCTTTCCTGGCCCATGCCACCAATTAAAAAAAGCTCTCCTTTCAGCTACAAATTCAGTCTCCTGGGCTCTTTATTTCCGTAAGACAATTGACTTTATGCCTAACTAATTCAGAGGCACACCTATACGCGAATCTGAAACTATCTAAGCGAACGCCTCACCTCAACCCAGATCTCCACAGATCACATTGATTTATTTTATAGAAAAAATCCTAGCGAGTGACTCCAACCCAAGCTAAGACATTCATCGTTGAAGCGTGTCACCTAATTTTTGAGTGCCTTAGTTTTATCATGTTCTGTGTTTCTGGAGACGGCTACACAAAAAGTTATCCCATTTGAAATCTCTTTTAATATATAATTTAAAAGTCAACTAAATTAAAAAAAAAAAATTAACAATCCTTGGCAACTTGAATTTGTTAACTTTTCTGCTGAAAACTTACTAAAGGCTACCGATAAAATGCGGTAATAATATTTTTGAATCACAGGTGCTTCTCAAAAACGTCAATAGTGAATGTTTGTTCCAACATTTCGGTGTGAAGTTCTAGTAGATTATATTACTTGAACATCTTTATTTTTCAAATCATTTATCTATTATTCTTTTAAATAACTCTGGGCAATTAGCCACCTCTAAAAATGTGTATATCCGGGCATACACCCACTAAGCCCGCAAATTGCTACGCCCCCGACTAAGCTTATGATTTTTGAATTTCCAATAATCATACACAAATCAGAAATAAAGTTGAATAAAACAATTATTTATAATTTTCAATAATTAAGGGGAGGATCTATTTGAACCGCGGATAATTTTTTAAAACAAATTCTCCGGGGGTGACTTTGTTTTAAAATAAACTCTTTGGGGAAGACTTTGTTTTGGGGGAGACTTTATTTCGTGACACCGGCCCCGCAATATCGATTTGTTTGTTTGATAAGCTTTTAATTTTTTAATTTTATTTATCCGTATGTTATGGAAGTTTGATTATTATTTTTTTCAACAATTCTTTGAAGGTTTCTGACATAATTGTTTTAAAAACTCATTGGTTTCTGTAAATTTATTCATTACTACTGAGATAGTCACAAGGCACTTCGAGTCTGCTAGTAGGTGAATACATTTTATTTTGTTTTTACATGTAGCTAAAGGTCTACACAAGTAAAAAAAATCAACCTCAATGACTTGGACTATAAAAATGTTACAAATGGCTAATCTGTTTGTCTCGGCACAATATTTATTTCTTTAGTTAAAAAAAAAGTTTTTGTACTACGTCATAAAGAAAAGAAAATGATTGTTTGATGCCCAATTAATTGTTCCTTCGCTTTACTTCACGTAGCGATTACTAACATCTTGGTGGGCGGATATGATTTCTTTTAATGACCTTAACACACACACACTCACACACACACATACATCAACACACATAATCCAGCTGACACGCACAATTCTACACCATACACATGCTTATATGTAAGCGAAAAAACTATAATCAAAATCTCCCCAGAATATACCAGATGACAGGAACTGGACGGTGGACTTTCAAAGTAATAACAGCACTGAGAACAAATTCATCTTGAATATCACTCTCAAAGTGATGGATACATTGATGGAGGACAGTGGTCAATACTTTTGTTACTTCTATTATAATAATCTAGCTTATCCGCCAGAGACTGCGACTCAGTGGCTTAATGTCAGTAGACGTAAGTTGATAATTATGATTGTTATATAACAATTAACTGAAACATTAATAAAAGATGTAAATATTAATAATAAAAGATAGGTAGATATGAAGAGAAATCCCTAAAATTACAACTCATGCGGGGCCGGGGGGCCAAATAAGGTTTTGTCCTTAAATGAGCTTCATAAAAAGTTACTCAACATTAATTCTTCAAATTCCCGTGAAGTTAGAAGCACGACAATTTGGAAAGTTGTTGAGTGCCACCCTTTTGATGACAATTTGGAAAGTTGTTGAGTACCACCCTTTTGATGATAAGTTTGAAAGTTATTTATTGTTGTGTACCACCCTTTCGATGACAATTTGGAAAGTTGTTGATTGTTGAGTACAACCCTGTTGATGACAATTTGAAAAGTTGTTGAGTACCACCCTTTTGATGACAATTAGAAAAGTTGTTGAGTAGCATCCTTGTGATGACAATTTGGAAAGTTGTTGAGTACCACCCTTTTGATGACAATTTGGAAAGTTGTTGAGTAGCATCCTTTTGATGATAATTTGGAAAGTTGTTGAGTACCACCCTTTTGATGACAATTTGGAAAGTTATTGAGTAGCATCCTTTTGATGACAATTTGGAAAGTTGTTGAGTAGCATCCTTTTGATGACAGTTTGGAAAGTTGTTGAGTAGCATCCTTTTGATGACAATTTAGAAAGTTGTTGAGTAGCATCCTTTTGATGACAATTTGGAAAGTTGTTGAGTAGCATCCTTTTGATGACAATTTGGAAAGTTGTTGAGTAGCATCCTTTTGATGACGATTTGGAAAGTTGTTGAGTAGCATCCTTTTGATGATAGTTTGGAAAGTTGTTGAGTAGCATCATTTTGATGACAATTTGGAAAGTTGTTGAGTAGCATCCTTTTGATGACAATTTGGAAAGTTGTTGAGTAGCACCACCCTTTTGATGACAGTTTGGAAAGTTGTTGAGTAGCATCCTTTTGATGACAATTTGGAAAGTTGTTGAGTAGCATCATTTTGATGACAATTTGGAAAGTTGTTGAGTAGCATCCTTTCGCAAAAATAAAAAGCGGAAAACAAACTTAAATTGTCACTCACTGGGTATGGGGGGGGGGGGGGGACAAATGTAGAATTTCTTTCTGTTATGACTATATAAAAACAAACTAATAATTAATTCTTCAACTTCCCGTGTAAGTACAAGCATGAAACTTTTGGGAAGTTGTTGAGTACACACCCGAAATGGTACCAGGTGAAAAACAAATTTGAATTATCACTCACAGAAGGCTGTGGACTTGTATATTTTTTTGGTGGAAAATGAGCTACCAAATAACTAACTTAACACTAATGTCACGCCTAAAAAGAAGCTCGAAACGTTGGGAAGTTCTTGAGTACACTCTCGCGATGGTAACGGGAAAAAAAGAAATGTAAATAACTCACTGGGGGCCGGGAACCCAAATGTAGTTTTTGTCTTATCTGAGCTGTATAAAAAAAACTAATCACTAATTCTTCAAATTCCCTTGTAGGTACAAGCATCAAACTTTGGGAAGTTGTCGAGTACACTCCCACGATGGTAACAGGTGAAAAAAAATTAACACTCACTTGGGGTCGGAGGCCCAGATATAGTTTTTTTTCTTATCTAAAAACTGACTCGTCACTAATTCTCCAACCGCTGGTGTAGGTAGAAGCATGCAACTTTGTGGAGTTGTTGAGTTGTTTAGCCACTATGGCAGCTGCCTTGCCAACCTGTTTAGCCACTCTGGCAGCTGCCTTGCCAAACCATTTAGCCACTCTGGGAGCTACCTTGCCAACCCGTTTAGCCACTGTGGCAGCTGCCTTGCCAACCCGTTTAGCCACTCTGGCAGCTGTCTTGCCAACCCGTTTAGCCACCATGGAAGCCGCCTTGCCAACCCGTTAGGTCACTCTGGTAGCTGCCTTGCCAACCCGTTTAACCACTCTGACAGCTGCCTTGCCAAACCGTTTAACCACTCTGGCAGCCGCCTTGCCAACCCGTTAGGTCACTCTGGTAGCTGCCTTGCCAACCCGTTTAACCACTCTGACAGCTGCCTTGCCAACCCGTTTAACCACTCTGGCAGCTGCCTTGCCAACCCGTTTAACCACTCTGGCAGCTGCCTTGCCAACCCGTTGGCAGCTGCCTTGCCAACCCGTTTAACCACTCTGGCAGCTGCCTTGCCAACCCGTTTAGCCTCTGTGGCAGCTGCCTTACCAACCCGTTTAGCCACTCTGGCACTGCCTTGCCAATCCATTTAGCCACTCTGGTAGCTGCCTTACCAAGCCGTTTAGCCACTGTCTGCCTTGCCAACCCGTTTAGCCACTCTGGCAGCTGCCTTGCCAACCCGTTTAGCCACTCTGGGAGCTGCCTGGCCAACCCGTTTAGCCACTCTGGCACTGCCTTGCCAATCCATTTAGCCACTCTGGTAGCTGCCTTACCAAGCCGTTTAGCCACTGTCTGCCTTGCCAACCCGTTTAGTCACTCTGGCAGCTGCCTTGCAAACCCGTTTAGCCACTGTGGCAGCTGCCCTGCCAACACTTAAACGAAATACTCTCGTAAGAATGTTTGTCTTTAATGATTGATGTCGTAATATCTTTTTCATTTCGTCGTTTTCATTCTACTTTACTATCATACTATTTTGTAGGGCACTTAATATTTTCGAACGTTAGAGACAAAGCTATTTAGTTGAATAACCCAAACAAAACGTTTTTGAGAGCATACCATATTAGTGATTATTTGCTGGCACCAGTGTTGATAAGACACCACATCAGTACCTATTTGCATGCACCACTTTTGCAAATATAATTAACGCCTTACTTTAAATTAGCGGTGTAAATGATTTCGGCTGCAGCTCCAGTAAATCCGGAATATCATCTAGTTTACGAATCCGGCTCCGTCAGGATTTCACGTCCCTTGGATTATACAATATAGCCATACATTCCCCCCCCCCCCAATTTTATAGTTACTGCTACAAAGATAAACTTTTTTGTAATTTTGTATTTCCACAGGCGATTGGGAAACAACTGTAGGTGCCTCACGGATCGAATCGGGTCACTCTAATGGTGGGTTTTCACATTTGTAGCATTTTTTTTATAGCAACATTCATGCTTTGTTTGTAAAGGAGACTTTAAATGTTTCTGAAATCCATACATGATGAGGTGTAAAGCCGTATACACGTTTTTAGTTTGGTTGTTTCTGTTTATTGTTATTATTATTTCACTAGTGGCTATAATTTGGTTGTATTTTATAATATTAAAAAGACAATATTATTTTGCCGTTAAACACGAAATTGCAGCAAGCTATGTAGCTCTAGAATCGTATGTAGCCATTAATGTAGAGATCTCTACTTAGTGCTTATGGTATCTCGAAAAAACATTTTCAATCATGCTGTTAATGCTGGGACCAGAGGGCTGTGAAATTAAAAAGATAACGCCATTTTTAAATATTAAAGGCAAAAGGCATTCATCATTGTTAACGGCTCTTGAAATAGGCATTAATTATTTTACTTCTACTTCTAGGAAAAATGTTCAACTTTTGTTATTGAATCAATTCTTATAGTAAATTCTGTTTAGTATTTTAAGAAAAATGTAAAATTTTGAGTTGTCTTTAATGTCAATAACAAAGTCTCGGATTATCGCAAATAGTTAAAGAAAAAAAGTAGGTAATGGTTATAACAAAATTTATTTGATTTAATAAATAGCTCTCAAAACAATTACATTAAACCATCTTCCTCCATCTCTCTCTCTCCCTGTCTCTCTCTCTCTCTCTCTGTCTCTGTCTCTCTGTTTATGTTTGTGTGTGTGTTACACACACAAACATAAATATTATAAAATATACATGCACAAAAATCGCTCTCCAAGTTATTTAAAATATAGACACATATTTGTTGATGGACCGGTGCTTTTCTTTCAAGTACGTACATTCATATAACTGGACACACACTATTTCTGAGCTATTCTTAGTTCACAATTATCGCTAAATAAATAAGTTGTTTTTATTTATTTTTTAAAATTGATGCAGCTGAAATGGAAACAACTACAAACGACTCAATGTGCGAAACAGGTAGGTTTTAAAAGCATGTAAGATTTGACTGTGATAATTTCCTGACAATTTTTTTAAAGCATAACTTGTTTGTAACGTGTTGCTCCTGTACTAAAACACTGTTTGTAACCTGTTGCTCCTGTACTAAAACAATGTTTGTAACTTGTTGCTCCTGTACTATAACAATGTTTGTAACTTGTTGCTCCTGTACTATAGCAATGTTTGTAACTTGTTGCTCCTGTACTAAAACACTGTTTTTAACTTGTTGCTCCTGTACTAATTTTTACTGCTTTAATAATAAGTTGCCAATTTAAGTCTTTTCCTTTTTATTATTCTCATAATAGAATCTCAATTTAAACAAAATGAAAACCTCTGTTGACATAGGTATGACGGGGAGCGGTAATATATAAATATATTTTTATGAAGTTTAAAGTTATATTTAGTCTATATACCTTAGAAGATTACTTGTCAAATTTTTGAAATATTGCGGCATACATTTTTTCCATTGCTCCAGCAACCGGTGCACTATTTGCCATGAATTATATATTTTTTCGGTCCTTTTTTGTTAACTTTTGCGGACCGGCAGAGCATGGCCCGCACTCTGGCAACGGTCCGCGGACCACCATTTTGAGAAGCACTGCCTTAGAAGATTCAGCTACATACATAAATAGTTAGGAAATTTTAAAAAAACTATGAATGACGAAAATATTTGAACCGTATCTTAAAATTGGAGATGATATTGCCTGACCTCCAAAATTTCTTTTTCTTTTTTTTTTAATCTATGAATTTTTCTATTGAGTATGATTGTAGCGATGTATTTTTAGTAAATATTTTAGTTTAATATAATTTGATAATTTATATAAACACCAGCAGGCAACGGTATTTTAAAACTTTTTTCCATTTCAGATATAACGTCAAGAGAATCAACTCCGAGAAATAAGACAAAGATAATAATTTTTATCAGAGAGACACAAGTTGCTATCTGCTTGTTCGTCGTGGGCCTAGCCGTGTGGCTTACTGAAAAAACTTGGCCTTGAGGATACGTCTTAAGTGTTACAATGGAAGAAACTGAGGAAATCAGCACAGATACATTGAAAATTCTATAAATGAATCATATATAAATGAAGACTGCGTAAATTTCATGATTAATCGTTGAAATTTAAGAAAATATTTATAATATTTTTGTTTCAATTTATTTTTAAAAAATCCATAGACAATATAATAGCCCTGATCACATGATATGTATTTTGAGGAACGTAGTACAGTAGTCCATAGCAGTTAAACAAGTACTATATATTTTTTAACGTCTATGAGACAAGGGAAAGAACTTAATAAAATAATAAATTACATTTTTTGTTACTTCCCTTGAGATATTTGGCTTTAATCAAAATTAACGATTAAATTTCAATTTGATGTAAATGAAAATTTTCAATTTCAAATCAAATATTATACCAATTGTATTTCTTTAAAAATTATAGATTGCTTGATTTATACATTTATTTTGTTCTAACATTCCATCTTGTTACTATTAATTTACGTTATTCTACCATTCAATCTTCTTACTATAATTTTATTTTGTTCAACCATTCCATCTTGTTACTATTAATTTATGTTATTCTACCATTCCATCTTGTTATTATTAATTTACGTTATTCTACCATTCCATCTTGTTACTATTAATTTATGTTATTCTACCATTCCATCTTGTTACTATTAATTTACGTTATTCTACCATTCTATCTTGTTACTGTAAGTTTACTTTATTTTACCATTCTGTTACTATTAATTTACTTGATTCTTACATTCCATCTTGTTACTGTAAGTTGACTTTATGAGCACAAAATCATTAAATACAATTAATTAGCAAACTAAAATAATCACCCGTCGTCTTGTCTGAGGCAATGGCCGCAAACAAAGACACTCCTCCAGGCACCTCTGTCTTGAGCCAATCTCACAAACTGTTTCCAGTTGTACCCATTATCTTTGGTGTCAGTCTCCGGTCCCCAGTTGTACCCACTATCTTTGGTGTCAGTCTCCATATGCGGGGATGGGGCTTTATATTTTTCAAGGTCATTAACTATTCTAATATATTATAGTATATTTTATGTGTTCTAGTAATTTGCAGGTGATACTAGTAAGTGATACAGGTGTGTAATTACCGGGAAGCAAGAAGTAAGATCTCCTTTCTTCTGGAGCTTATTGAGATATTCTTCTTTCCAGTTAGTCAGAACCTGTTCACTCTGCCATATTTTCTCGAACATAATGTATAGCATTATAGATCTAGTCATAATGTCTGCTAATCAAATTTTCAGCCGGTACTCTTCACGACCTTTCTAAAGTTGTTTCATTGCTCAGCTTATTTTTTATTAAAAAATTTCTCTGGTGTGCTACTCACATTTTAGTACTTGACTTTATATTAAAATTTCGATTGTCTAAAAAGACGGTGGGAAAATTTTATTGCAAGCCTTTTCTGCACTCACCATGTCTACTTTTTGGTCGGGTGCACAAGTCTCTAAAAGTTTTTCCCTAAAATGTAATTTTATTGTTCTATAGACATTTTAAAACGAATAAAATAATCTTGAAATAAAAAAAGTTGACATGAATTCTTTATAATTAAAAAAACTGTTTGAGGGGAGGAGGGCGGTAGAAATTATTTATAAATAGATATTTCTCAAGAATTAAAAATCAATAGGGATGTTCATAATATGGCGGAAATCTATTAATGGAAATATTATATCTAAATTTATCCTTTGTAAGGACAAATTCATAAAAAAATTAATAAAAGATACGAGTCAATACGTGAAAGTAGGTATATTGAGAATGATTGATCTTATCAGCTAATTTTTAATTCTTCGTTAATTTAAGACAGCTTATTGGACTTGCAAAATAAAAAAACAATTTCGTAATTTTACTAAGCTAACAATTTTGAGAGCATAGTGATTTGACTGTATTTAAGCCTCAAAACTTTGTTCCGCTAAAATGTAATCTTAAAAAATAACATTACGAAATGAGTTATGACGTTTTCCGGTTTTAGAAATGAAGAATCCTATAATGACTTGCATTCCCTTATGTTGTGGAGCAACGTATTAGCAAGCGAATTGCATTGGTTAATGGGATCATTTTGGAATCGGGAAACGAAGGAACTAATTAATGTTTAGACTAGGGCTGCGGAAATTATAGATTAATTTCTCGATTAATCGGTAAAATTTTTATGGATTAAAAATATTTTATTCGATAAAATAGCTATTAAAATTAAATAATATTTTAAAATCAATTTTTCCGATTTGTTAATTAATAATTTTAAATAATTAATAATAGTTGTTTTTTTTACTTACAAACTTCTCCATTTAAAAAAAAAAAAGATTTTTTAAATGCAAAATTTAAAACAAGCAGTCTTTATAAGAAAATGATTTTTAAAAAAATGTTTTACTTATTTAACAATAACAAAATTAAAATTCATTGACATTAAATTTAACTACTTATATTTAAACTAGCAATTTACCCGCGCTGCGGAAAGAAGGATTTCAGTTAGTGTTGAGAACCCGCGTAACATAAATTCAAAACACCTATTGATTTTCATCTGAATCAAGATGGATATACTAAACATATTAACTTCAACCGGTCAGGCTCCTACGTACACAAGAACTTGGATATTTTAAGATGCGTCTTTTATTATATAACTCATATTGGGGAAAAAAGCTATATTTCGGCAATCATCCCCCTAGTGAGAGGTGATTTAATATATTTTGCCTCTTACCATCGTGGGCGGAGGGGGGTACTCAACAACTTCCAAAAGTTTAAAGTTTCTACCTACACGGAAACGTGGAGAATTAGTGTTGATTCAGTTTTATATAGCTCATTTTAGGTGGAAAAAAAGTTTTGGGCCCCCAGCGACCCATGAGAGGAAATTTTTAAAATTTATATAATTATTTTTCTTTGTCTACCTACACGGGAAATAAGATTTTCAATTTTTATAAATGTCATGTAAGAAAAAAAAGTTGTTGGGGCCCGGCCCCCATAAGTGTGTATTTCAAAATTCTTTTACACCGACTTTTGTCGTGAGAGGGTAATTAACAATTTCCCAAAGTTTCATGCTCCTACCTATATTGAAAATCGGAGAATTTGTGATGATTCGGTTTATAATATAAGAAAAACTATATGGACACTCCTGGCGTTACCAGGACAAGCATTGTGACACGAGTCATGTCGCGACAGAATGACCCAATACTCGGTCTGTCACCGCAGAAAAATATCAACCGGGTTGACAACACGTCAGAAAAATTGCTTGGGCAACCGCATCGTCCAATGTGCAGATGGTAAACTAGAGTGCAAGTACCCAGAGACAATTAACCTAAGAGCAACCCAGGAGCTCCACAATATATATTGTGAGAATTTAGGGCGGTTAGGGCGCTAGAATATGTTTGGCCTCTGAGGTGCCGCTGGACTAACGGGCGAGTCCAGATGACCAGAGGTGCGAACTTGGGAATCAAAGGACATAGGAACTGCGAACGAGGCTTTGAAGACGGGAGCTGTAAGTTAGATGAAAGGAGCCGACGAGGAAAAATGGGGGGTTACTGACCATGACGGGGTAGGTCAAACCCACCTACCCGCGTCTTATCAAGGGGAGCGCTCGGCCTGACTCACACACACACACGCAGGGACTCAGAGAGACAGACACGTAGGGACAGAACAAGGAGTTAGGAAGTAGGATGGATAGGTAGATAGACGCAAGTGTTAGAGAGATGTACGAATAATGAATGTACAGAAGTTAAGTGATTAAAAGTAATTAATTGTACATTCTGCCTTGGTGTTCAGTGTTTTAAGAATAATTAACCAAGTGTGTGAAGAGCAGAATAACAGTGAGAGTAGATAAGGATAGTTAAACATAGAACAACCAAGGAATCAGTGGAAGAATGACCCTTGGATCTTCACAAAATGGTGGCAGCGGTTTGGATATAACCTTGCAGCGTCTCCCAGGAGAAGTAAGCCTTGAAGGTCTTCAAAGCAATTGGTAGCCTTTCTTCTACTAGTACAGCAACAATGGCGACACCCTATCGCCCTAACCCACCAACCTACAACGGGAGTTCTAACTGGCAATCGTTTATTTCCACATTTGAAATCGTTGCAAAAATACACAAGTGGAGCGAAGAGGACAAATGCATGTATCTACAAACTTCAGCAACTGGGCCAGTTCAGGACTATATCCACTGTAATCTAAAGGAAGAGGAGAAGAACACTTATGAGAAATTAAAGGAGGTTCTTGACAACAGATTTAAGGACCGTAGACCACCTGAAGTTTTCCAAAAATTATTGGAAAAACGAAAGTTTCTCGACGCCGAATCCGCGGTCGATTACGCGTGGGACATCAAACTTTTAGTCAACCGGAGTTTCCCATCGGCAGATGAAACAACTCGTGAAGCCATTGGATTCATACAATTTGTACGGGGACTCCCAGATCAGTTGATGAAGACACAAGTATGCCTTATGTCCAATCCTCAAACTGTGGACAAGGCGCGAGAGGTTCTCGACAAAATCCTAGACTTAAGGTACAATATCGGTGTGCCAGGACAGACGTTTACCTCAGTAGCCACTGACTTATTGGCCAGAGAAGTCAGTGCACAGATAGAGAAGATTGTGGTACAACCACTGACAGTTGAAGAACCGAACCCGGAGGATATGGCAGTAGAGCCAATGACAGTTGAAGAATCGAGCAGGGAGCAGATGGCAGTAGAACCACTGACAGTGGAAGAATCCAGTAAGGAAGAGATGGCAGTAGAACCACTGACAGTGGAGGAACCAAACCGAAAGGAGATGGCAGTAGAGCCACTGGCAGTGGAAGGACCGAACCTGGTGGAGATGGCAGTAGAACCACTGACATTTGAAGAATCGAGCCTGGCGGAGATGGCAGTAGCAACCAGTGTCCAGTTACCAAAAACAACTCTGGTAATTCAACGGGCCAGTACACATTGTGACATTTCGTCTGATATGTCAACTCCATGTCCCAACGGCCTAGCTAACAGCCTAGTGGACACGCCTGGCGTTACCCGGACCAGCAATGTGACACGGGTCACTTCGGGGCAGAATGACCCAATACTCGGTCGGCCACCGCAGAAAAAGATCAAACGAGTTGACAATACGTCAGTAAAATTGCTTGGGCTACCGCATCGTCCAGCGGTCAAAAATATTGTCATCAAGAAGGGAGGGTCAACCCAGAAGAAGCAAGAGAAAGTCGGCACCATGTCACATTTCGAGAACCGTTCCATTCATGGTTGGGACAAACTCCTATTGTACGATTTTGGAACTCATAAAAGACATTATAGACAATTTTCTGAGACTCCTTGGATACCATAAGTCTACCAGGGCATGGGAAGTCAGATGGCGATGGCGGCTTAATTAAGGTCAGGGAAAAGTTGATTGTTTTGTGGTTGTGTGTAAAGTACAATTAATTTTCTCTTTTATAACTCTGTAGAAATGTGTAACATGCTTGTGTTAAGCATGTTTTGGTTAAATTCGTGTTGTTTTGCGTGTCAAATTTTGAATTATTATGATGAGGATGAGTTAAGTTGTACAGGTTGTAAAAAGATATGATTAAGCACAATTTTTTTCCACTTGATTTGTGTGTAGATAATTAATGTGTTATAAGCAGGTTATTTAGCAGTAACATTAACATGCTTACAATCGGCCGATAAAGGTTCTGCCGATGTGAAACCATTTTTT
>MUZC01003935.1:27824-39626 GCA_002072015.1 Radix auricularia | reverse complement strand
AGCACTATAGTATGACAGTCTGATATCAACAGCACTATAGTATGACAGTCTGATATAAACAGCACTATAGTATGACAGTCTGATATCAACAGCACTATAGTATGACATTTTTCTTGGTAGTCAACAGTCAACAGCATGGCTCCTAAGCGAAGAAAGGGTTCTGGCGGTGGTGGTAAACATAAGCGGAAGAAGCTTAATTTGATGACGATTCGCCAGAAAAAAGATATGAGAGAATTTGGTGAAATCCATCCCGTTGAAAACACGGATCTTACAAAGAAATACACAACTGTAACAGACACAAGTGATCAAAATAAGATAAATAGTTCAAGCTCTGATGAAAGTGATGAAGAAGAAATACCTGTGATCAAACAGTTGTTGGCAGAAATTGGAGTGAAAGAACAAGAACCTGAGTCAGAACAAGAACTTGAGTCAGAACAAGACTCTGAAGACGAAGTGGGAAATGATGTGCAAGACACTTTAGAAAACGACTTGTCAACAGATGACAGTGATGGAGATTCAGAGTCTTTTGATATAGATACTTCACAAGATCTTTCAGAGCTCAAGGAGGCTGAACACTTTTCTGATACAGAAGAATTGTCAGAGCCCATTGTTAAGGAGAATGTATCAGATGATGAGGGAAGCAGTTCTAATGGTACAGAAAAAGATCCAGCCATAGCAGCTACGGAGGAAGAAGAAGAGGAAGGAGATGATGAAGAGAATGGAGAATTGAGCTTGAAGGAATCTGATCCCTTCACAAAGCATTTTGAGCAAGACAGAGACATATCATCTTTAGTAGAAGATGTTTCCATAAAGTGGCAAAAGAAAGAAATTAAGCTACCTAATCTGGGAGACAGCATTCTTTTTTACAAGGACCCAGAGTATCTTCCAGAACCAGATACACAAACTGATCTTAAAAAACTCCATGTCAAACATAAACTGTGCAGTAGAGTAGCCTCCACTAACAGGGAATTGGCTCAAGTCCAACCAAAAACAAACGGTAAATATCAAAATTCTGCATAACCTCCATATTTTCCATTTCTTGTATTATATTGATACTGTGACATTGGTCTAACAATTTTTTATTGAAAGCTAAGCCAAAGTGGTCTGTCTATTTTGTGTACACACTTAATACTTGGGGTGCCCTTTTTTTGTACTGAGCCGTGGAACTCATTAAGCGTATGTCAGGATTCTACATCTTTATCTTCTCAACTGAAATCTGTTATTTAATCAAAAACTCTCTACCAGGTTTAACACATCTGCAGCATAGATTGTTTAGTTTGTTGAACTGCTATCAAGACCTACTTTATCCTAAACAAACCTACAACAACACAGAATAGATTCGACTTGTATACTGTCTCCATGCATTGAATCATGTGTTAAAGTAAGCACTGGTCAAAATAGTTAATTCAGGCCTGTTTTTAGCAATGTCTTTAAATATGCATTTGTAAAATTTGTTATATATGATTAATATTACTGTCATCATCATTATAATCTGGCTACATAGGAGATGACATTAAGTCCTGACAACCATTAGTTATTGTTTTGTTTACATTATTGTCTTTTAATTTTTTTTCCCCTCCAAATATTGGGGGGCGCGGTGGTCAAAGTGTTAGTACGCTGCGGCACCAAAAAATTAAAAAAAAATAATAATAAAAAAATAATCGGTCACGGGTTCAAACCCCGGTTCAAGCACCCCTACGGGTAGATGATGCTCGTTAAAACCTTGGCTGGTAGTTCATCTAGGAGAAGGAACTCCGAGTACAAATCCTCCGCTGCCTTGCGGCTATACCTGCTTGGCGGGAAAGGCTAAGGGAGGAAACCCTGAAAGAAAATCAGGAATTGGAGCACCTACAGGCGGTCTATACATAAGACTTATGTACATACCGGCAGCTCCTGCGACGCCAATGGCAGCCAAGCTGCATCGACGCAAGTCGTTCCCTTGGTTACACCATTGACGTGGAGAGGGGGGATATGCTGTATGGGCAGCAGCTAATTCTCCATAATACCCGCCCAGGCTTGCATCACCTCTGGAGAGGACACTCCAGCGTCTCCGCAAGGTGTCGACAAAACACGGGAAGCAGCAGTTACCGGTTATAAGCCAAAGCTCAATTGACGTAGAGCTAGGCGCCAGGGGCTGCTTCCGACGGTGGGAGAGACTACCAATGTCTCACTGGACAGCTACCGCCCGCCTCAAACTGGGCAGCCCCCAGTCAAATAGGTGCTATCGTCATGGCCTGCCTTCTCCACTGGGTGCGTGGAGATTAGAGTACCACTCAACAAGTGGGCCACTAAGCCCTGCACCAAGAAATACAAAAAAGCAAATGAATCTTCGAATCGCTAGCTGGAACGTGAGGACTATGTGTCCCGGCATCACTGATGATGATCTGCAGTCCATAAACTACACACGGAAGACAGGAATAATCGATAGAGAACTTAAAAGGCTAAAGATTGACATAGCATGCCTACAAGAGACCAGGCTCCCAGACAACGGTTCACTCAAAGAGGCCAATTACACCTTCTTCTGGCAAGGAAGACCGAAAGATGAACCGAGACAACATGGTGTGGGTTTCGCTGTTAAAAACACTCTTCTACCATCCATTGAACCACCGTCATCAGGCACGGAGAGGATCCTCACTCTAAGACTCAGAACAACTGCGGGCCCAGCAAACATCCTTAGTGTGTATGCCCCAACACTCTATTCAACTCCGGAAGAGAAGGACCAGTTCTATGGAGCGTTAGACCAGGCAATAGCCAGCATCCACAAAGACGAGGCAATCTATCTCCTAGGAGATTTCAATGCTAGAGTGGGGAGCGACCACGAAGCCTGGCCCACCTGCCTTGGACTATTTGGAAGAGGAAAGTTAAATGAAAATGGACAAAGGCTTCTGGAATTGTGCTGCTCACGAGGCTTGTGTGTGACCAACACTTTCTTCAAGTGCAAGGATATACATCAAGTATCTTGGAGACACCCTCGATCCCACCAATGGCACCAGCTGGACCTCATTATCACCAGGCGTGCACAACTAGCTAGCGTCCTACTCACTCGCAGCTATCACAGTGCCGACTGTGACACGGATCATTCCCTTGTCGCCAGCAAAGTACGAATAATGAGGAAAAACTCGTACCACACAAAGAAAAAGGGAAGTCCACGCATCAATACCTCCTGCATGAAAGACCCTGCGATAGCGCAGCTGTTCAAAGACAAGGTGAAGGAAAGTCTCTCAAAGATGTCCCCATGCGTCACCATTGACTCCAAATGGACGCAACTGAGAGACACAATCTATACATCCGCAATACAAGCCTTTGGCAAAAAATCTCACAAAAACACGGACTGGTTTGATGAACATTGGGACGAGATGAAACCCGTCACTGAAGCAAAAAGGAAAGCTCTTATGGCTTACAAGGAAAAGCCTACACCTGACAATTTGCATGCTTTAAAAACAGCTAAGTCACTTGCCCAAAAGGTTGCACGTAAATGTGTCAATACCTACTGGCTTAAGCTCTGTTCCAGTATACAATCAGCTGCAGACATGGGCAATGCAAAAGTCATGTACGAAAACATCAAAAAGGCAACGGGCCCCTTGACGTCAAAAGCTGCTCCCCTAAAGTCCAAAAATGGAGAAATTATTCAAGACCAGGCAGCACAGCTAAAACGGTGGGTTGAGCATTATCTGGAATTGTATTCAACAGTTACCACAGTCTCCAGCACCGCTCTAGATGACATCCCAGATATGCCACTCATGGAAGAACTTGATGTCGTGCCCACACAGGAAGAGCTGAGCAAAGCAATTGACAGTCTAGCTTGTGGAAAAGCGCCTGGGAATGATGGAATACCACCAGAGGTTCTAAAGAGTGGCAAGACAGCTTTACTCCAACCATTGCACGAGATTCTGTCCCTCTGCTGGGAACAGGGCTACATCCCCCAAGACCTAAAGGATGCAAATATAGTGACACTATATAAAAACAAAGGTGATAGGAGTGATTGCAATAATTATCGCGGCATTTCACTCCTTAGTATTGTAGGAAAGACCTTTGCCCGCGTTATACTAAAACGTTTACAAAGCCTAGCATCCCGCGTCTATCCAGAATCTCAGTGTGGTTTCCGGTCCGGTCGGTCTACCATAGACATGGTGTTCTCCATACGACAGCTCCAGGAAAAATGCAGAGAGCAGCAGATGCCACTATACATTGCATTTGTGGACCTTACAAAAGCCTTCGACTTAGTCAGTCGCAACGGGCTATTCCAAATACTGGCAAAAATTGGATGTCCCCCTCACCTACTTGCCATCATCAGACAGTTCCATGAAAATATGCTTGGCACAGTACAGTTCGATGGAGCTAAGTCAGAGGCCTTCCCTGTCAGCAGCGGAGTTAAACAAGGTTGTGTACTCGCACCAACACTCTTCGCAATATTCTTCTCTGTACTTCTTCGATACGCATTCAAGGATAGCAGTGAGGGAATCTGGTTACATACCAGAGCTGATGGAGGACTTTTCAACACTGCCCGCCTCCGAGCCAAGACCAAAACGACGGATGTCCTAATTCGAGAGCTACTATTTGCGGATGATGCGGCACTAACAGCACATACAGAATCTGGTTTGCAACAACTCGTGTCAAGCTTCTCCAATGCCTGCAAAGAATTTGGTCTGCAAATCAGCTTGAAAAAGACAAACATCATGGCCCAAGACACTCGACCTCCTCCTACCATAAATATCGATAATGAAAACTTGGAGGTTGTGGACAGCTTCACCTACTTGGGATCCAAGGTCTCCAATACACTGTCCATTGAAGAAGAAATAAACAGCAGAATTGGCAAGGCAGCCGCAACAATGGCTAAACTAAATAAGCGGGTCTGGCAAAACACCAAGCTAACGGAGAAAACCAAACTGTGCGTCTATCGAGCTTGTGTCATCAGTACATTACTATATGGGAGCGAGACATGGACCACTTATACATCACAAGAGCGTAAGCTTAACAGCTTCCATTTGAGATGCTTGCGCCGCATTCTTGGCATTAAATGGCAAGAAAAGGTGCCTAATAGTGAGGTCCTAACGCGTGCCAATACCCAAAGCATGTTCTCAATTCTTAGTGAAAGACGCTTGAGGTGGCTAGGACATGTCAAAAGAATGAGCCCCGGCCGCATCCCGAAGGACCTCCTATATGGTGAACTTGCTTCAGGAAAGAGGAAAACAGGTCGCCCACGCTTGCGATTTAAAGATGTCTGTCAAAGAGACATGAAAGCAGCCAAAATACATACAAGTGACTGGGAGTGTAAGGCAGAAGACCGATCTACGTGGCGCACAGTTGTCAAAGAGGGCGTCATAATAGCCGAGGAGCGAAGAATGGAGGAGGCTGCAGACAGAAGAGCTAGGAGAAAGGCCAAAACATTTGGAAGCACAGAACTCGTGCGTAAAAACTGTGGCAAAGACTGTCACTCAAGGATAGGACTGCACAGCCACTCGAGAAAATGCAACCCAACCCAACGGTGATGCACCATCGTCTCGCGAGACGGAAGGATGCCGATATATAGTATGACAGTCTGATATCAATAGCACTATAGTATGACAGTCTGATATCAACAGCGCTATAGTATGACAGTCTGATATCAACAGGACTATAGTATGACAGTCTGATATCAATAGTACTATAGTATGACAGTCTGATATCAACATCACTATAGTATGACAGTCTGATATCAGTAGCACTATAGTATGACAGTCTGATATCAAAGCACTATAGTATGACAGTCATATATCAATAGCACTATAGTATGACAGTCTGATATCAATAGCACTACAGTATGACAGTCTGATATCATCAGCACTATAGTATGACAGTCTGATATCAGTAGCACTATAGTATGACAGTCTGATATCAATAGTACTATAGTATGACAGTCTCATATATTATTGCACTATAGTATGACAGCACAGAGAGGTAGAGAACTTGGTAAGAAAAGAAAAATATACTAAATGTTGAATACTCTAATGAGCTTTAGTCATATCGACAGCGCTCCGAGTGAAAGTACTCGTACGAACAGCACTTAAAATAACAGAAATTCTTTGAACAGCACTTCAAATAACAGAAATTCTTAGAACAGCACTTCAAATAACAGAAATTCTTTGAACAGCACTTCAAATAACAGAAATTCTATGAACAGCACTTTAAATAAAAGAAATTCTTTAAAAAGCACTTGCGTGTACAGCACTTATATGAACATCGCTTGCATGTACAGCACTTGTAAAAACAGCACTTATGCGAGCAGCACTCAAAGGGGACGACGACTGAAGATCCAAACCGCACACCTACTTTTTAATATTAAACAGTTAAAAAGAGAAGAAGAAGAAAAATCTTGGGATATTAAAGACATTTGTAAGACACGAGAGCTAGAAGTGTACATGTACTCACTCAACACACGTCATTGACTCTCTGTCTAGAACAGTTCCAGACGGGCAGGTGTTGACGACCAGTGTCCTATTGCTGCAGATTTTGCTTCCCCAACAAGCGATCTCCACTACCCAGCCCTCGGGTCGTTTGGCACATACGGGATCAGCAGCTCCAACTGTTAGACATAGAAATAAGTATCGTTTGAAACATTTAACAGGTTTATATGTATATGTTGGTGGACATAGAAACAAGTATCGTTTGAAACATTTAACAGGTTTATATGTATATGTTGGTGGACATAGAAATAAGTATCGTTTGAAACATTTAATAGGTTTATATGTATATGTTGGTGGACATAGAAATAAGTATCATTTGAAACATTTAACATGTTTATATTTATACATATATAATTATTTATAAAAAAAGCCGAAAGATTTTTCCACGATTAATACATTCATTTTCAATACGATTTCTGAAATATGTCTCACTTTTAGCTTGTTTCTTAAATAACGAAAAATAAAATAAGAATTTCTTAAATTTCTCTTTTAACAACGTTTCAGATTTTGCGTAGATCTAAGTCAAACGGAAATTGAAAAACAACACAAGGGATATTTTTATTTTTTAAAAAAACAAACCTTTTTTGAAAAGACTCAATATCCAATGTCAAGTATCATAAAAGGTCGGCGAACTCTGTAAATTACCATCATGCATACAAGAAGGTCACTATCAGTTATACTTCCTAACACTTTTACTGCCCCTAGAACCGTTCAGGGTCGGTATCCTTATCTAAACACTGTGTTTTCTTTTTAATGAATGTAATAGTTTCTGAATGTTGGCAATTTCGCTTCACTTACATGTTCTCGCCTTTCAAGAAATTATATTGGATTGAGAAATGTATGTCCGAGTTGGGTAGGGTTGGTTGGAATGCAAGAGTTAAGTAACGAACAAGGATTTAAACAGTAAAATTTGGATGTAATGGTGGTAAATTAAACGCCTAGTCTTCTTTTATGTATGACTCTAACGGCTTTCAAAAACTGCGTCTACCAAAATAAACTTAAATTTAACGAGCCATGTTTTAGAGAGTGGTCTAACTTTACTAGATACTCCTTATTATTTAACGTGAAGTGTTTTCATATAAGTATATAGCTGTCACAAGAACGTGGAGGCATAGGGGTTGAGGGAGAAACCTCTGACTTCGATACCAGTAGTCGACTACGTATAATTTTAATGCTTCCATCATTTTATTATCATTTTTATTAAAGTTAAATGTATTTAACGGCAAAATCTGTAATTTAAAAGCGTGTTTTCTTTTAGGATTGACTTTATGTATCCAGGATCCACGTGTTCTGTAGGAACTATTTTATAGCCTATGACCCTATGGCGGATTAAGAGGGATCTGAACGAGCTATAGCCAGGGGCCCTCGATGATTTTTATGACTTTTTATATTTTATAATAAAAGTGGACACATGTTTGCACGAATCCTTGAAAATATAATCTCAGGTGGCCGTATGGAAGAGTATAGGCTTGTGGTGTTAGCTATTTAATATCGGGTTCGATTCCCAGTTGTGGAGATTTATTTTCTTTTTACAATTAATTTTAGTATACCGGTAAACACTTCAAAAAGTTATTTCTTTTTTTTTTCGTTTTT
The DNA here is from genome assembly GCA_002072015.1 of Radix auricularia. NCBI lineage: Eukaryota > Metazoa > Mollusca > Gastropoda > Lymnaeidae > Radix > Radix auricularia. Next base: position 31,590 of record MUZC01003935.1, on the reverse strand, counting down.
TTTTTCATGATTTTTCCCGTAGTATAGACAAAGAATGAGCAAGGAACGAAGGGAATATTTAGTTATTTAGCTCTATCAAAGGCAGAACAGCTGGTGCGGACGTGGGAGTTTGAAGTGATCCTCTTTTATGCATCAAGTAAAGGATGGGCTGAGGATAGGACCACATGGCGGGCTATAGTGGAAGAAGGATCACTAAGAGCAGAGGAGCAATCTAGGGAAGAAGCAGTTGGAAAAAGAGCGAGGAGTAAGGCCAGGCAACACTGCCCAACTACATTCGTGTGTGTAAAATGCAGAAGAGACTGCCAAGGATTGGTCTCATCATCCACACCAAGAGCTGCAAAAAAATAAAGATAAATCTATCGTCTTTCGTAGACGGACAGATGCCATACAAAGGAACTTGATAGGGCCGTCAAACCCCCACAAAACAGACGGCAGACTATTAGATTCCCACTACATGTCCTGAAATACGTTTGTCTTTGACTGATACGGCAGTGTCGAAATGCAGCCCTGAATATGTACAGAATGTGGCTGCCCTTGAGACAATTGAAGAATTCGCATGAACCCCAGTGAAAGTGTTCACGGATGGGTTTGCCAACCGGAGAGAAAGAACTGCATGATACGGTGCGCTCATTCTATACCCAATACGTGAGCCACCAAACGAGGAGATTTCGGGACCCTGTGGTACTATAGCTCAAAATACGATGCGGAGCTTGAAGATATAAACTGGGCACTGGAAAGTGTGCACCAAACACTGTAGGGATCGGATCTAGTAGGTTTTGACACAGTAGTGTTTTGTGACTCGAGCTCAGCTCTCGAGGTCCTGCTGAACGAGAAACGTAGCACCCACTTGGTTGATTTCATCTTGGAGATCGTGGGAAGGCTCGAAAGATTTGGGGTAAGGTAACAGTGCAGTGGATCCCAGGCCACGTGAAATTTGATGGCAACAAAAATGCAGACTCCCTGGCAAAAGCAGGAGCGACCCAGCCCCAACCGGACGTCCCAGTTACTTATCTCGGGGCAAAGACCTGGCTATTGGACAGCTTTAAGAACAAGTGGTACCAGGAGTGGGCTGACAATACGACAGCCAGTTTTTTTCCACTAATATACCCAGGCAAAACCGATCAGACCAGTGGTGGGGTCTAAACCGTAAACATCAGAGTTTAGCAGCTCAAATGCGCACCATGCATTTCCCAACCAACTCGTACTTTAATAGGCTGGACCATTATTGGGACTCGACCTGCCGTCATTGCAGCCAAGCCTCTGAAACAGTCTCACACCTGCTGACGTCGTGTCCCGCGCTAGACGTAGACGGGGAGGTACGGGAGGCAAAAAAATCCCACGTGAAGACAATGTTGTATGGCATTGCTCAGCAGATGGAGCCGGTTGCCCAGGTATTAGCCAAAGCCTTAATGGATTAGTCTCAAGACTATAGAATATGTGTTTAATTAGTTTAGTTACAGACTTATAGTAGCTGCTAGCAATAATTTTATTGAAAGGGACGCTGGCTGGATAGGGCCCCCGTTTGATAGCAGCCAGTAGCCCCGTGCAGTCTTAATGTATGCTATGACCGCTTAAAATTCTGTTTATTTTAAAGATCATTCTATCAGTTAAACACTTAACTTGAAATAAAGACAAATAAAATTAATTTTAACCTTGACATAATCATAATCAACTTTAAAACATATTTTTTCCTTTACGCGCATAAATTATGAAACATGGGCGTAACAAACTTTAACATCTTTAATTAATCGGACACCTTCAGGTGATGTTTGTTGAAATCTTACCTGTTGAGCTGACCAGAGTGACCGCTAGAAACGCCATGAGTCCTAGAAATGTCTTCATCCTCAACAATGAACTTGAAACCTCGGAGAAACGTAACGGACAATTAACAACTAGGATAATGAGGCTACCTTCTTGTGTCATTGTATGAATCAGTCGGCGCCATCGGCTATATATAGCTACGTCACTGTTACAATGGGGGGGGGGGATCTTAATCAGTGATTCCCAAACTGTTGACCTACGGATTCGTGGCGAGGGAAGATAAGCAAACAAATAATACTATAGAGCAGACGTAACATTTGAAGTTAAATAATTATTAAATTTTGTTTTTTTGGGATATAAATTGCGATCAGTACTGGATGGGGGGGGGGTGGGTAAAACTTAACTATTGAGTACATGGGATGAGACAAGGATCCCTCAGACACCTGGTGGACCCCTGACCAACATCATCATTTTGTTTTGGATGACTGCTTCAGCGAGGTGGGGCTTGACACCAATGCATTCTCTTACATCCGGTTGGACGAGTTTGGTCCCTTTACTTGCCCCATTTTCACTAATGATATACGGATATCACATGGCGGTAAAAACAATAATGCTTTTGTTTACCAGCGGAAGTGGAAGATCCAAGTATAAAAATATCAAGAGTTGCGGATATTTCAGAGATTAATTTCACTATTCCGAGATTTCTTGTCCACATATTTCTCTTCCGGCTTATGTAAAATGTATTGTCGTTTGTCCAATATTATTGACTGCCTCCGGTATTTCGTTCCCAGAATCAGATACAATTTGAGTGCGGGATAAAATCTACTCAACCATGCAACTCATCCCTCTCACCTGGGTGGGACGGTCCCACACTAATACATCACCTGACGAACCACCCAAACCCAAATTTTACATCCGGGATATTTGGGTACAATTATCCGGTCTCGTCCTATAGATGTCTTCGAATAAAGAATTTTAAAAAATAAAAACTTTTTGTAAAGTTTTATTATCTGGATCTTTTCATCATTCAATTATTTTTTTTCGTCGGAGCCGTCAATTAAAATGACATCCCGCCCTAGTGGGCGGGTGTGACAGGGGGTCACCCTTTTGTGATGATGCGTGATGAGGGAGAGAGGGTGTTTAAGTGTAAGAAATGTGACGTCACATCAAAACCTTAAATAAAGGCTCGACTTAAATATTTGATTGTTTACAATTAATTTAATCACGTTTTACATGGCTTCACCCGTGTCACGATACTAGAGTGCAGCCTTACACTAAAAACATATTTAAATGGCAAAAAAGTTATTTCGAACATGCTCTTTTTCAAATAGAAATGAAAATACGTCTTCTATGGGGGCGGGTCGTAAAACGCTGTGACGTTATTTTGGAGGGAGTCTATGTTTTTGTAACGGCTTTGATGAGGGAGGGTGTTGTGAAAAATGGCCAAACTTGCGTGACGTCATTTTTGGGCGTCTCTACTTAAACCCTTTCGGTGTTCGTGTGGCCAGGGGGTATGGAGGGGGAAATGGGGTCCCTCTTAATTAAAAAAAGAAATCTTGACACTCCGCCAGTCATTCACGCAGACGACACTATAAATAACCTGCAGAAAATTCCCAATTTCTGCGCCTAGTTTATTAACAAATAACTCAAGTGTTCATTTGGCGCGTAATATTTTCTTTTGTCAAACGGGAATGTAAAATGTTAATGAAATACATTTGAGGCTTCAAGTGGGGGCTCTACAATTACAATGTACTGGTAGACTATAGTACAGGGTGTACTGGTAGACTATAGCACAGGGTGTACTGGTAGACTATAGCACAGGGTATACTGGTAGACTATAGTACAGGGTGTACTGGTAGACTATAGCACAGGGTGTACTGGTAGACTATAGTACAGGGTGTACTGGTAGACTATAGCACAGGGTGTACTGGTAGACTATAGTACAGGGTGTACTGGAAGACTATAGCACAGGGTGTACGGGTAGACTATAGCACAGGGTGTACTT
>MUZC01003935.1:3789-17736 GCA_002072015.1 Radix auricularia | reverse complement strand
AGAGCGCTATATTTGAATAGGTGCGCTATATTTGAATGAGAGCGTTATATTTGAATTAGAGCGCTATATTTGAATAGGTGCGCTATATTTGAATGAGAGCGCTATATTTGAATGAGAGCGCTATATTTGAATGAGAGCGCTATATTTGAATGAGAGCGCTATATTTGAAAGAGAGCGCTATATTTGAATAGGTGCGCTATATTTGAATAGGAGCGCTATATTTGAATGAGAGTGCTATATTTGAATTAGAGCGCTATATTTGAATAGGTCCGCTATATTTGAATGAGAGCGCTATATTTGAATGAGAGCGCTATATTTGAATGGGTGCGCTATATTTGAATTAGAGCGCTATATTTGAATAGGTGCGCTATATTTGAATTAGAGCGCTATATTTGAATGACAGCGCTATATTTGAATTAGAGCGCTATATTTGAATGAGAGCGCTATATTTGAATGAGAGCTCTATATTTGAATGAGAGCGCTATATTTGAATGAGAGCGCTATATTTGAATGAGAGCGCTATATTTGAATGAGAGCGCTATATTTGAATTAGAGCAATATATTTGAATGAGAGCGCTATATTTGAATGAGATCGCTATATTTGGATGAGAGCGCTATATTTGAATAGGTGCGCTATATTTGAATGAGAGCGCTATATTTGAATTAGAGCGCTATATTTGAATGAGAGCGCTATATTTGAATGAGAGCGCTATATTTGAATGAGTGCGCTATTTATAGCTCAAAAAATTTAAAGTGAAAATTTTCTTCTCTTTACTAAGTCTATTAAAATTAAGTCGTATTAAATGAAAGATCAAAATATTATTTTTAAATTTCATTACACAGCAAAAGTTTTTAATTTTTTAATATTTAATTGCCTGAATATCTTCCAGAAAGACGTTACTGGAACCCAGTATTTTAATTTTAGAACCCCTATCTTATAAAGATTTTTATTTTTATTTTACTCATACGGCTGTAAACTTACGTAATGAATAAATTATGCTACTTTATACGACATTTTTCAAATAACTATTTGAATGCAAGGCGTTTATCGATCTCCCCCAGTGTTGCGAAGTCTAGGTGCCAGATTTTCCCAGACAGGAGTAAAAAAATTCCCAAATGGGGCTAAAAATTCCCACATGCATTAAAAACTTGGGAAAAAACCTGAAAAGTGGCATCTTCAATTAAATGCTTTCGCATTTGTTTTAATCACTTTGGGCTTCCAAATTAAAAAATAAAAAATATTTCTGCATTTTTTAAGGCAATTTTTAATAGAGCACTTTCAATTTTTATTTAATCTGTACGTTTTTATTTAACAACTTGGCTACAAAGCCAAAATATAGATAATACTTTTAAATTTTAACATTATGATTTTTTTTTAAAGTTATTTGGATACTCTTGTAATTTAAATTTTTCTGTGATTGATAAAAATATTTGTTAATGAATTATTTGAAATATATTAATAATAAATCAATCATACATGGTTACATAGATTATTATATATTAATGATTTGGTCCTTTATATGTAACAAACATTTTCTGATGATTCGGGCTCAGACTAATTAATTATAATTATATTATTTAACAGTAATACATTTACACAATCTGACTGTAAACTGTCTGCAGTCTACTGTCAGTGACAATGTTGGGAAAAACCTAGCCAGAACGTCAGGAAAAAAGCTAGATCCAAAATAAAAAACCTAGACACGCTAAAAAATAAACAAATATGACGTCAAAGAGCCTCCCACAAACAAAAAACAGTATTTCTTATTTGAAAATGAGCATGTTTCAAATTATTTTATTTTATTTTCATTCAAGAATGTGTTTAATTTTTTTTTTAAATTGTCAATCTAAAAAATTCCCATATTTTAGGCAAAATCCGTATAAATTCCCAAATTCCCATTTTTTAAAAATTTGGCTCAAAAATTCCCCTGACTCGGGAAATTTCCCTCGACTTCGCAACACTGGATCTCACCCAGTGGCCTTCTCTATCCAAGGAAAGACAATGAACTAAACGTAAGACATCTGTCATACCGTAGTCTCATAATAATAAACGGGATTATGTGAATTGACTTTAATTTCAAACTGGCTGTTACGATTAACAGTTAAGTATTTGACCAAGTTTTTTCCTGGAATCTCATACCATTAAAGTAACCGTCTCCCGTTTTTTTTTAAATAGTTCTTTTTATATTTTTTTTATTAATTTGTTTGATTGTTTGTTTGTTTTTTATTTTTTTTATTCGGTTTTTAATATGATCTTCTGTCTTTATTGTTCTTGTTTTTGTTTTTTTTAAAGTGAAATACTGTATAAACATTTTTGGAATTATTTTACAAATCTTTTTATATTCCTCATCGCGATTTTTCTGAAAATCGATTAATCGCTCGCCATCAGGTGTATCACAGTTGCCAAAATGACTCTGATTTGAGTTCTTCATTCAATTATTTTCCAAATACACATTTTGATTGTCCAAATTTTAAACCTTTCAGAGTGTCTGTTACCAAATATATATTTAATACAATTATTTTTAGTTCAATATCAAATGAGACATCACCCAAAAGAAAACATTTTATTTTATGATGTATTTCTTTTATTTGTTAAAAAATCAATTAGTTTGACATTGCTCTCGTGAATGGTGAACACAATATAATCGATCACATTGACTGCGTATTTTGGATTTCGTTTGGCCAGTTTAAAAATTATCGTCTGCTCCCACATGGCGCCGGGACGTTAAAAGTGTAGTCACAGGCGTTGAGTAGTTGGTTGAATACCAGATCTGGGGGGAAAACAAAACTACAGTTTTAATCTATTAATAACTTAAGTTCAAACTATCTTTGGTTTAATCATTCTAAAGATTTTAATAAGATACATTAACATCCAGACTGTGGGGGAGGCACAGAGGTATATTATGATACACCAGATGTGACCCCCGGCCACAGAGGTATATTATGATACACCAGATGTGACCCCCGGCCACAGAGGTATATTATGATACACCAGATGTGACCCCCGGCCACAGAGGTATATTATGATACACCAGATGTGACCCTCGGCCACAGAGGTATAATTATGATACACCAGATGCAACCTCGGCGTAGCTTACTCCTGCATTTGCCTGCGTCTTATTTGCTCTTGCTTATCCCATACATAGACTGCGTCGGCAAGCGAGGATTGTTTGTATTGCTTGCTCTGGCGTATTGTGTATTGTGTATTGTGTATTGTGTATTGTGATCAAATGAATTCAGATCCTTGTCCCCAGACTCTAATAAATGAAATTTCACTAGAATATTTTCTTTAATATTTCAAAATTTTTAAACGGGTTTGAACTATTTCACCTTACAACATTTACCGCCAATAGTTAGTTCACTAACTATCACTAAAGATGGTTCTCAAACTTACTGAGTTAGTTCACTAACTATCACTAAAGATGGTTCTCAAACTTACTGAGTGAGTTCATCCACTATCGCTAAACATGGTTCTCAAACTTACTGAGTTAGTTCATCAACTATCACTAAAGATGGTTCTCGGTTCTCAAACTTACTGAGTTAGTTCATCAACTATCACTAAAGATGGTTCTCAAACTTACTGAGTTAGTTCATCAACTATCACTAAATAGGGTTCTCAAACTTACTGAGTTAGTTCATCCACTATCGCTAAACATGGTTCTCAAACTTACTGAGTGAGTTCATCAACTATCACTAAAGATGGTTCTCAAACTTACTGGCATCACAATAGAATCTCCCCCTGAAACTTCCCTGAAAACACGAGTAGAAAGAGATACAATCAATGGAGACATCCGGGTAGTTGCCATTCCTTTTATCGACGCATTGCGCCGACTGCCCGCATAAAGTGCTGTTTGTGCCGATGCTGCCGGAAAAGAACAAGAACAAAAAATAAATTTAAAATGTGGCGACTATTTTGATAATGTGCATGTCACCGTGAAGTCAGTGGCGTAGCGAGTGAGGGGGCAAGCGGGGCAAATGCCCCGGGCGACACTTGGCTAGGGGCAGCAAATTCCTACCCGTTATTTAGTTTCTAACAGACAACATTTTACAACAGAGTTTATTCAGATATTTAGGCTCGAAGTTACCCTGTCTAAAATAATATAATTAATTCAAACATTACCACTGTCTTAAGTAGTGCAAGGTGTGAAAGTCGCTTCTCTAAAATTAAGTTAATGAAAAATTAATTACGATCAATGATGAATACACTAAGATTGACTAATTTATAGCTATTTTTTCTACTGAGCATCGCATGGCTGACAACTTTCTTACATGAAAGGTTGAGCATTAGGAAAAACAGAAAACTTCAATTTTTTTTTTCAAGAAATGAAAGCTTTTCTTTTTATGTCTAACGTGATAATGTATAATATCCTAATAATTATTATCTTTTTTTTTAAAGAAAACATCTTTAAATAGCAATAGCATAGGTTAATAAATTAATTTTATTAGTTTTTGTGGTGGGGGTGGGACGGCAAATGTGGGTTCTGCCCGGGCGGCACATACCCACGCTACGCCGCTGCGTTAATTTTTAGTAGACCACATATTCAGTGTAGTCACTAAAATGACATACAACATACAATTAATGTTTGACAAACTAGTATTATAAATATATATNATATATATATATATATATATATATATATATATACGCACACACACATATATATATTAAATATATTTAGAGAGATGATAGTTGAACAATTATTGTCCTGAAAATGTACACGTCACATGTTATCTCATTTAATAGTGTTCTAAGAATACACACCGTGCATGACCCTGTTATACCTGTTAGTTGTAATATTTGCCACCAAGTTGACAATAAATTAACCGCATAATTTCACCACTGTAGCCAACAGGTAAAACCTCATCAAATAAACATTCCTCCCCTCAACTCCCCAAGGGAAAGATTAATGAATCGCTTAACCGGAATGGAATTTACGTTTGTACATCCTTGCAACATGTAAACTTATACTTAATCTACAAACTTATCACACAAGCAAATCCATTGTGATACCCTATAGTCAACCCAAGGAAGACTGCCGTACAGATCAAACTAAGATTTAAGTTCAACTTTTTTTTTTGTGCCAGTTTTGCAAGCATTTTCAAGATCTTTGAGGTAAGATATAAATTAAGCTGAATGAAAGGATGAAGGTCAAGTTTAAGTTTAAAATAAGCAATATTCTTATGAATATGAGCCTCTATGATATTCAGTTTTGCAATTCAATTAAATATCTGATTAGTTTTTCTTAACTTATCCTACAGCTTCAAGCCGATGTGATCATAACAAAATCTGATTGAATTAAAACGATGACGATGTCAATCTATGTTTTGATATATTGTTTTGATTCAGGGGGGGGGGAATAATATTGTGTCAGTCCTCACCAATATTCCCTTAAAGCTGCGCGCCCACGCAGATATCTAATCAACGTGCTGCGCGTCCACGCAGATATCTAATCATCGTGCTGCGCGTCCACGCAGATATCTAATCAACGTGCTGCGCGTCCACGCAGATATCTAATCGACGTCCTTAAGACATCCTTAAAGATATACATTTCTTGCAATGAGAAGAAAAACTTCAACGACGTTACCGTGCGTGACTGCCGAACCCGAGCCTTGAATGTCACTAGAGTTATTTGACTTATCTATACAGAAGCTCCTTCTATACAGAAGATTATTGCGTCCACAGTCCATTCCGATTTGTTGGCAAGTGATACAACGTTCACAGGCATGGCTATGAGGGTTCCACGCATTACCCAGCCGCCTTTATTTACCTAACTATGGTTAGGAACCCATTCGGAGCTGTGTGGACTCAGGACGCCCTAGGCCTCGGGATCGAATCATTGCCATCACTAGGATTTGAACCCGTGACCACGCCACTCGACCACCGCTTAGCACCAGCATGGACCTCCGTACTTACGGGACACACTCTGCAGACTCCCTGTCATAGACGAGCCCTAGGGTGGTACAGTTATAGGTCACTGGTACACCGCCCTCACATCTCTTGTAGCCCCAGCAGCCGATCTCGGCCAGGGCAAGCTCTCGTCTGCTCTGACATGGATTCCACTGAGCTTCAACTGATGGCGGAAGTAGAAACTAGAATTAATCTTGAGAAAAATACATCTATAGAATATGTATAAATAAATACTAGGCAAAGTATATTATGACATGCAGTTGATAGATTTAAATGCTAAAATTTACTTTTTTAAAGCGTAATAAAATGCAAATACGTTTTTTTTTCTTTTGTAAAGCCATGTGAGCTGCTATGTTTCAGCGATTTCCAAAAGCCAACGATCAATACCGAGAGTTTTTTTTTTTTACAACCTTATTTTCATGGTTTTCTTTTAAAGTACTTCAATTACGAATTTATTATCTATTTAGTTTATTTATCAATATGAACCTGTAAAACAGAAGAGAGCAGCTACCAACAGGCCGTAGCACACGATTGTTTTGCTCATCCTGTCTTCTTGTTAACCAATCGGCTATGAGAAACTTGTAGATGAGATCATTCAATCCTAGAAATTGTGAAGACTGTGAAATAACTTGTGGTTTCGGACATTATATACTGTGGGGATCCGGTATTTCAACAACAAAAATTGGAGCCAAGCCTATATATAAATATATATGCATAGTTTATTTCTCAGAAGTTCTCAATGAGAAATAGGATCTTTCGTCGTTAAGAATTTTTTTTAAAAAAATAATAATAAATTTGTTACATGACCTTACTTGCATATTAATGACGGCTCATAGCAAGGCGAAAACATCGCAGAGAATTAGCTTTCTTGTTCTGTTACCGTCATACAAAGGAGTGTTGGTTTGAGTTAGTGCAGAGAAAAAAAATTGTGTTGTGATAGTAAAAATGTACATAACATAGCAGGAGATTTAAAGGGTTCTGTCATTTTGTCTCTTGGTGAATATCATGAAGCGGATGTAGCATGACTTTGTTATGGTTACTTTTTTTCTTTTTAAAGTCTTTGTTATGCCGGCAAAACTATCCGTTTAAATACAATATAATGGAGATTATAATCTATACATACAGGACATTTGTTGTACTTAAAGAGATTAAAGACCAACTATAATCTTTAAGGAATTCAACTAAGGAATTCACTAATAATAAGTGTATTAAATTATAGTTTGTATTTAAATAAAAATCCCCCAAAAATGAGTGGTTGGGGTAGGGGGGAATAGCATCGATAAATAAACGTACAGCTGTAGATATGGATGTGAAGAAGAATCAAGTAGATCAAATAAAGGAAATCAAACAGACTCCTGTAAGATAACTAATAATAGCTTGCGTTTATCCTGGATAGAGTGTATGCCGTGACTCTACTGCCGTTTATCCTGTATAGAGTGTATGTCATGACTCTACTGTCATTTATCCTGGAAATAGTGTATGCCGTGACTCTACTGTCTATCCTGGATAGAGTGTATGCCGCGACTCTACTGCCCTTTATCCTGGATAGAGTGTATGTCATGACTCTACTGTCATTTATCCTGGAAAGAGTGTATGCCGTGACTCTATTGCGCAGATATTTAACGAAGTGCTAAACTGAATGGAATAAATGAGGCACATGCAATCAGGAGAGGTGGTTATACATGTATCCTGGTAGGAAGATTAATGTCCTTCGTTTTTATCCGTGTGCGCATTTTGCTGTAATAGTTTATATCCGTCTTTTGGACCAGCTGTAATAGTTTATATCCGTCTTCTGGACCAGCTTTAATATTTTATAGCTATATGTTGGACCAGCTGTAATAGTTTATATCCGTCTGTTGGACCAGCTGTAATATTTTATAGCCGTCTGTTGGACCAGCTGTAATAGTTTATAGCCGTCTGTTGGACCAGCTGTAATAGTTTATAGCCGTCTTTTGAACCAGCTGTAATAGTTTATAGCCATCTATTGGACCAGCTGTAATAGTTTATAGCCGTCTGTTGGACCAGCTGTAATAGTTTATAGCCATCTATTAGACCAGCTGTAATAGTTTATAGCCGTCTGTTGGACCAGCTGTAATAGTTTATAGCCGTCTGTTGGACCAGCTGTAATAGTTTATAGCCGTCTGTTGGACCGTCACTCACCACCAGACCGGAAGTAGACCGTGGACGCAATAATTGTCCATACAGAAGGAATGCTCCGTAAATAAAAGAAGACAAAACAAGGTCTGTTGGTAACATACAAATCCAGATGTTTTCCTTTGAATTCTATTTTTTCTGTGTTAGTGAAAACAAAGATTATGTAATATATCCCTCTGATAGACACGGGGATAAAAACACTTCTCTTATTCCGTATGCAAAAATAAACACGAATATTCCAGTCTAATTAGAGGGTGGAATGTGTTGCCTGATTAAACCAGGAAAACCAACGCGTTATCAACATTTAAAACTCTATAGTTAGCCATTGATAAGTGTAGAATGCAATAATCCTTACAGGAGACGCGTCTGTATTAGATAAGTGATATCAGTTGAACTGAACTGAACTGTCCCTTAACCCGACGCTGGGTCGTTGGGGCACCATTTCGAGCTGCACTCTATCTCATGCCATGTGTCACGGTTCTGAGCTGCCTTCTGGGAATCGCTAAATGACAGGCCGGTCCACTCTTTGATATTGTCCTCCCAACTCTTCCTTGGTCTGCCTCTTTTCCTTCTTCCCTGGACTGTGCCTTGCAATATCGTCTTTGAGAGATCTTGTCACGTGTCCGTACCGTCGTAATTTACTCTTTCTAATTGAGGTGAGAAGGTCCTCGTAAGGGCCAATGACAGCACTCATTTATATTTAAAAAAATCCGTTTCTTTTGCTGGCACTTGATTTAAAATGCTTCAAACCTTCAAATAAGAAAGAAAAAAGGTCATCAGGCACAAACTACACACTTCTTATATTACGGGGTTTTTGCATGTTACTCAGTGTAAGAATTGGATGGATTTTGAAATCCTAACAGTTGCACCATGAGGTAAAACAGGATTTAATACTTCAATCTTTACACCTAGATTCATGTGTCATCGCGTTAACTCCCTTGCACTTTACACATTTGCGGCGGCAGAAAGAAAATTCAGAAAGGTGTAATTGACATTTCTTACATTTTTAGTATAGAGGCATTTGGAACAATGCAATGCAATAGACCTTTTAGATATTTTACTGTAAACCAGTTAACCGTGGCTATAGTTTACACGTCTCCCTTGTAGCACCAACCTCAACCACCTGCTCGAGGTATGTCACCGATCTTCTGAGACTCAAAACCCTTCCCTTAAACTGGCGTGTCTCGTGTAAATTACTTCAATGTGTGAAGGGACACAACCAAGTTTTATTTAACTATTGTCATTCTAATACGAGATTTCGCAACAGTTCTTCTGCATGTATCTAATTTACACAGAAGCTAAAAGTGGTTTGTTTGGGTTTTTTTGTTTGTTTGTTTGTTGGTGGTTGTTGGTTTTTTTTTATGTTGTTGCTTTTTGGGGTTTTTTTTTGTTTATTATTATTTTTATTATTTTGTTTACGTTTCGATCGCGAGAAAACCAAACAATGGATCGCGACGATAATTGACGTGGCCGTTCTTTCTAGTTAAATGTAAGTTGTATACATATCACTTTAGCCTGGTGTTTTATGTAAGTTGTATACATATCACTTTAGCCTGGTGTTTTATGTAAGTTGTATACATATCACTTTAGCCTGTGTTTTCCAAAATGGGCCCTTGCCCCACAAGAGGGGGGAGGGGTCGTTAGATTGTTTTGGGGGAGGGGCAATGATGGTTTTTTTAGGAACAGTAAAAAGAAAATATCTAGTTATGTCATAACTGTAAATGTTTATGTATTCACGACTGAACCAAGTTATTAGACACATCAGAGTTTGAAAAGTTTTTTGTTGTTTTTTAAAATTAGTTTTTAGTTGAAGTTTTCTTCTTATTCTTCTTCTTCGTTCTCAAAATATTTTGAAGTAATAGTCTAAATAGCATTTTTCATTGTGACGCAAAGATCTCAAATTATTAAAAATTGACATGGCGCTATTGCGAACAAAGTTATTTATGCGAAGGGGTAAATGTGTCATATGTCATACATTCAAATGCTGATATTTAAAGTCTACTTTATTACAAGTGTCATGTGTGTTCATTCAAATGCTGATATTTAAAGTCTACTTTACTACAATTAATTTATAACCGCCTGTAGTCAATTTTACTTTAAATGTCAATATTTTTGATGTAACACATAGCTTTCTTGACAATAGTTAATTGATCTTATATTTATATTCGAACAGCCTAAAGTACACTGAGTGTTGTACGCTAGAAAAATAGGATGGTATTCTGAAAAAAATACTTAACATTTCGTTTTCGCAGCCACTCCCCACGATCTGATATCACCTTTTTTGTCTTCTATACCAGGGGTCTCCAAACTTGTCCCGCCGAAGGGCCATATTAACTGTGAAACCGCAGATTGGAGGCCGACTACTAACCCCCAACTGCTAAGTTTTGTTGTAACCTACAGGTAAAAATAGTATCTTTTTTTGGAGATAAAAAGGCCTCCAGGGGCTGGATGAGAGGGCCTCGCGGACCGCATCTGGCCCGTGGGCCGTAGTTTGGACCACTGTTCTATACCAACAATGCTTAGCCAATGAAAGGAGGTCATCTCGTACATATTACGCGTATTAGAGTATTGATTCAGATTCGAGCTTTTTGTTTAACTTAAAATAAATTCATAGAAATAAGAGTGCCTTTATAGTCTATTTTCTACTCATAATGCATCAATAGTTGAATAACATGTAAACAGGGTACATTATATTATCCTAATAAAAATTTGCTGCGCAGAGAAGCCGCGCAACGTTAAGTGAAAGATGCTTGGCTGCTTAGTAGTCATGCGGTCTAAGCATGAGTCAACACCAAGATACCGGTGGCTTTAATCGATTTTAAGGTTAAGATTTTTGTTAAAGCTATTGAGGCTTTAAATCTGCATTTTAAAAATAACGAAAAGAAAGCATAATTTTGAAAAGTTAAAAACCACAGTTCTAAGAGAAAGGCCTTATCTACGATTCGATAAGAAGACACTTGGACAATGCAATGACGACGTAACAACAAAGATAACAAGCAGCTTAAGGACTTCCTTGATGTCAAAAGTGGTTTATTTGATAAACAAGGGGTTCGTTATTTGTACTCACAAATTTTAACAGAAAAATGAACGTCTTTTCTTTTGTTAAACACTATAGCTGTCATTTATCCCAATGAGCCTCGCCAAAATTGTATATGTGGAAAAAGGTGTCACTAGGGCACGGGGGTGTGGACCGCATCCGGGTGACAACATCACAAGGAGTGACATTAATATGTTAAGTTCTGTGTCGTTTTTTTGGCACTGGCAGACTCGGTGATATCTATGGGGTCAGGGTCAGTCATAGGGTGGGGGTGGGGGTGACAACATGAGCTACCGCACTGAGTGACACCAACCCAAGTGACTCCTTTGACTTTTGGGTCTCAAAAATAGCGTCTGTTTAAACTTTTAACCGTATCATAGGAGTTGTTATCTAAATAGAAATGTAATAGGGAGAAATAAACATGTTAAAATTTAAATTTTTCTATCATTTCCAAACGTTGCTTCTTGTTTTAGGCGCGTTAGAACATAAATATATTGCCATCACCAAAATCGGTTACACAAACAAATAAATGATGCCAAATTGATGGGGAAAGTGCAATGATTTTCTCAAAGATGATGTAAAGTTGGTCTATTCTATTTTTTTTTTAATTTCTTATTTTATTTTATTTTTTTAATGAGTAAAAAGGGTACGTTGTGAATAGTGAGGAAGAATAAATAATTTAAAAAATAATGGATCAAAATTCTTCAAAGACTTTTTAAAGAATAATACACGGATGACTATCCTACACGGGGAAGAAAGTCAGCATTCCCGAGCCTGCGTTCTTCATGGGGCTTCCCGGAAAACACCCTCAGCTCTCTGGCCCCATAGGGGACGCAAAAGCTGAGAAGCCCCCCCCCCGAGCGGTCGCTTCTAGAAGCGGCCACCTGGGCGTCCAGGACACTAGGTCGAAAACGCCTCCCATTAATTTGACCTCCTGAAAGAGGGGTGGAATTTTCCTTACTTCGACTCGCTATCATTTTGCGCCACCCCGGCAAACCTTACGAGTCTCAATGGTTAGGACCGCCGCGGCGCGGGGGATCATCAATGACCTACCCAAGGTGTAACCCCACTGGAAGGTTTCCTCAGAGCTGGCTCCCAATGCGTTCCTAGAGGTACCTTTTGCTAATCCGTGTTGGCGCTCCTGGCCCTAAACCGGCACCGCTCAGTGGCGTTGCTAACAAAATTGAGGGGGGCGAAACGGTCGCTTCGGAGTAACCCGACCCTCAACGGGTACTTTGGTTCTCATCATCCGCATTGCATCTAAATGCTTTGCCTAAGATCCGTACAGCGACTGTAATCATGCGTGACTAGCACCTAACACCTAACATATCGAACTTTAGCATTGCCTGCCAGGAATTGTCAGTTTCAGGTCGTGGTCAACTCCACGACCCTACTCGTCTGTCGAGCCACGTAGAGGACACCCCTTCTCGACAGACGGATGTCTATCACAAGAGTCCAATGTTAAATACAATGTTTGCTTACTTTAGTTGTGTTGAATATTTTTTTTTTTTTAAACTTTAACCATAATTTCAGGTTAATTATACCTTTTTAAAAATATTTTTTAAAAAGAAAATTGATTTATCATCGAGAACAATGGGATAAAAATCAGAATTTCATATCTAATGGTGGGTGGGGGGAGAGGGAAACGGGAATCCTGGGAAATATGATTATCTCCAGGAAGTTTTTATGATGTGGGTCAAAGAACTGCAGCATAACTATTTTCTTATAAAATGAAGAAACAAAAAAAGCAAACCAGCGTAAACAAAAAACCAACATAAAGTGAACACGGCACAGACGTGGAGTCAACGGGCCAGCAATAAGTGACATCTCTGCAGAATTCGTCAACTGTTCTGTTTAAAGTCCACTAGTTTACTGACTGCTCACATTAGGAGCAACAGCCCTCGTAGTACACGGAAACCGTTGTCAGGTTATCTAGCTCAATGGATCACAGAGTGAACCTCCTAATATTGTTTGTGTGTGTGTCCTTTAGTCTTGTAGGTGAGTTGACAGATATCCTAATAATAGCGCTTGTGTGTGTGTCCTTCAGTCTTGTAGGTGAGTTGACAGATATTCTAATCGTGCTTGTGTGTGTGTCCTTCAGTCTTGTAGGTGAGTTGACAGATATCCTAATTGTGTTTGTGTGTGTGTCCTTTAGTCTTGTAGGTGAGTTAACAGATATCCTAATAGTGTTTGTGTGTGTGTCCTTTAGTCTTGTAGGTGAGTTGACATATATCCTAATAGTATCTGTGTGTGTTTCCTTTAGTCTTGTAGGTGAGTTGACAGATATTTTTATAGTGCTTGTGTGTGTGTGTGTGTGTGTGTGTGCCCTTCAGTCTTGTAGGTGAGTTGACAGATATCCTAATAGTGTTTGTGTGTCCTTTAGTCTTGTAGGTGAGTTGACAGATATCCTAATAGTGCTTGTGTGTGTGTGTCCTTCTGTCTTGTAGGTGAGTTGACAGATATCCTAATAGTGCTTGTGTGTGTGTGTCCTTCAGACTTGTATGTGAGTTGACATATATCCTAATAGTGCTTGTGTGTGTGTGTCCTTCAGTCTTGTAGGTGAGTTGACAGATATCCTAATAGTGTTTGTGTGTCCTTTAGTCTTGTAGGTGAGTTGACAGATATCCTAATAGTGTTTGTGTGTGTGTCCTTAAGTCTTGTAGGTGAGTTGACAGATATCCTAATAGTGTTTGTGTGTCCTTAAGTCTTGTAGGTGAGTTGACAGATATCCTAATAGTGTTTGTGTGTCCTTAAGTCTTGTAGGTGAGTTGACAGATATCCTAATAGTGTTTGTGTGTCCTTTAATCTTGTAGGTGAGTTGACAGATATCCTAATAGTGTTTGTGTGT
>MUZC01003924.1:504706-515729 GCA_002072015.1 Radix auricularia | reverse complement strand
AAGTTTATTGACGTATTTTTGGAGGTGGGGTCTAACTTTTTGTGACCACGCGTGACGAGGGGGGGGGGGTGAAAAATCGGCCAAGAATACGTGACGTCAAGCGGAAAAAACAAAGAATTTATTGCCACGGCCCAAATATTTTGTACATTTCAACAGTCCCATGTAATTCATATTGGTTAATTAGAATTTTTTTTTTAATTTCAAAGAGTATCAACTTCAGAATGGAAATTCAGCGGATAAAATATGCTATTTTTAAAAATGTATGTTGTGGTTTCCGCCGCTTATTCCTTTGGATATTTGAATATAAATAAACAATTGTATATTTGTGAAGCTTTTGAAAGACCAGGGGTCACCGAACTTTTTTTGTTAAAGTGGACCAGATAACTAAGAACTCACAATACCGAGTCGCATAACCAATCTGTACATTAATTGAACACAAAAAAGAAAGTTTATCATTTCGTGTTTACTAAGCGTGAAGTCACGCAGTACAAAAACATAAAAGACAACCAAAATATTTATTTTCTATTTTAAAAAAGTTATCGACGAAGGTGACATTAGCATACAATTTTAATATATCAGATCTAGTGTGTACGTATCCAAATTTGACAAAGAAGCAACAAACGTAAGATTGGTAAAACTGTCAAATTTTGGTAAAACTGTCAATTTGGCTTTCAAGCTATCATTAATGTTTGGTTTAGAATCGCTGCACAAAATCAAGACATTGCTATAAAATCTTCAAAATTCAGGCACTTTCGGTATGAACAAATTGAACTTCCTTTCTATGTCACTCCTGGCAGTAACTTATGAAAGGATCTCTTTTTTTACTCGATCCTATGTCAAATAAAAAGATAACGGTACCTGTAACTTAATTAAATGGTTGATAGATATCACAGTCGCAGCTAACATTAAAAACACAAAGAAAGAAAACTTAAAAACTTACAGTTGGTCTAAAATAATATATACGAAGCAAGTGTCAAATAAATTTTAAAAAGATACATGGTACTTAAATGGGTCTTTGATATAGATGTATCATACTTAGAGATGACTCTAAACCATGGAGGTTTTATTTATCATGTCCAGTGGCTTTATCCTCAAAAGAATAATCTAGTTCTTCAGCAGACTGTAGTATCAGAAATGATTCATCTGATAAGAATACAAATAATGCTAAATGAACTAAATGGTTTTTAAAAAAACAACATAAAAGGACAAAGCTAACATGAAATATATTGGATTTGAATTTGAAAAAATATCACATACCATGTGATATACTGTAATATATTTCGGTTATCATTAATAATTTGATAATTTATATAAAGCTGTACCCCAGCAAGCAGTTGGGCTCACAGCGCTTCCCTTAAATAGACTTATCTTATGTTATCTTATCTTATATGTTACAGACGCTCATTCTGTACAGAAGATTATTGCGTCCTACATATTTCTATGGTTTGTGTTTAGTCCTGTATTCTTACTAGAGTTTTAAATGATGATAAAGTGTTGGCTTTCCTGGTTTCTTCAGGCAACCCATTCCACGCCCGAATACCGGACGGAAAGAAAGAAAACTTGTATGTGTTTGCTCTTGCATATGGAATAAGGAAGGTGTTTTTATCTTTATGTCTATCTGAGGGTTGTATTAAGTTATCTTTGTGTTGTATTTCTAAATTAGAATTAATAGCCTTATGTATAATTACTAATTTACTCTTGGTTCTTCTATCCTCTAGTGTTTCAAGGTTTAATGATTTAACTAATGGTGTTACTCTTGTCAGTTTTGAATATTCTCCAGTAATGAATCTGGCAGCTCTTTTTTGGATTTGTTCTAACTTATCAATATTTTCTTTGGTCGATGGGTCCCATACAGAAGATGCATATTCTAGTATAGGTCTCACCAGGGTGAGGTAGCATTTTAGTTTTATATCTTTATTACATTTGTAAAAGTTTCTTTTTATAAAGCCTAAGGTTTTGTTTGATTTTTTAATAACTTCATTGACATGGGGATTCCAAGATAGTTTCTAATTTATAATGACTCCTAAGTATTTTGCATCTTTAGTTTGGGTTAGTTCTTTTCCATGGATGAAGTATTTTGAATTTATCTGTTTCTTTTTCTTTGTTACTCTTAGCAGTTGACATTTTTCTGGGTGGAAGGACATACTCCAGTTAGTTTCCCATTTTATTAATTCATCTAAGTCTTTTTGTAAAATTTTGCTATCTTGTTCTGACTTGATTGTTCTATAGATTGTACAATCATCAGCAAATAACCTAACTTTAGTTCCTGTTGAGATATTGTTGGGTAAGTCATTTATATAAATTATAAATAGTAAGGGACCTAGGACAGTTCCTTGTGGAACTCCTGAGTTAACCTTTATTGGTGTAGATTTAGATCCATTAATTATTACAGTTTGCTCCCTACCCTTGGGATCTTGGATCCAGTGATGTAAGGGACCTGAGATTCCAAAGTATTTAAGTTTTTTAAGTAAATTAAGGTGGTGAACTTTTTCAAATGCTTTTGAGAAGTCTAGTAATAATGTATCTATTTGATCATTATTATCTAAGCCTTTTGATAGATCATCTATTAGACCTATCAATTGTGTTTCACATGATCTGTTCTTTCTAAAGCCATGTTGGTGTGGACATAGGGCATTACATTTGTCAAGGTGGTTAACTATTCTGGTATATATTATGTGTTCACGTAATTTACAGGTGATACTAGTAAGTGATACAGGTCTTTAATTACCAGGGTCGGACTTATCACCTTTCTTAAAGAGTGGAGTTACATTGGCTAATTTCCAATCCTGGGACCCTTTACCCTGGTTTAGAGAGGCTTGAAAAAGAACTACAAGGATTGGGGACAGTTCATTTATTTGCTTAATACTTTTAATAACCTGGCAGGCAATTCATCTGGGCCAGTAGCTTTGTTTATTTTTAAGTTACATGCATGTAATAACCAATAACCAATGCCTTCAATGTAAACATACATAACTACAACATATAACGACATTACGCACACAGTGTACGAAATTGAAAGAAATGTTTGATTTTACCACCCCCCCCCCCCCTTTTTTTTTTTTTTTTTTACCAATCTGGTCCTTTTTTGAATGTTTCCTCGTAACATTCACACCAAACCCCCGGGACATAATAATAAAATAGGAATAAAATAATAATTTGATAATTTATATATCGCAGTACCACAGCAAGAAACTAGGCTCACAGCCCTTTATTTTTTAAAAAAGTACCGTAATAGCTACACCCATAACTTTCAATGCAGTCAATTGAAAACATTCGGTTCCATTGATAAGACGACACATGACAAAACGACACGGTGACAAAACAAAAAGGTGACAAAACAACAAAGTGACAAAATGATTGTAAAAAAAAATTTAAAAAATTTGCTGATTAAATGCACATTTGGGTAATATGCAGCTACTATTCACAGTCTTTGAGTATATGAAAAAGCCAATGTACATGCACTATAGCTTAAACCATTGATATTTCTTATTCGTTTCACATATCATTCAGTTAACTCTATTTTACCAACATGCCCTAGTCCCGAAAAGGCTACACCAGTCGTCTTTTTTATCGTAATAAAAAAACAACAACTAAAATCAAAAGAACTTCTGACCTCAAAAACCCAAGAGCCAGTCTCCATCCTGTAGCTTTTGAACTTGGCTCCCAGCATTTCTGTGATGACTTCAATCCGGGCAGTGTAGTTCATTAGATTCAATATCTCTGGGCTCTGGGAACATTAAGATTTTGTTTAAGACTAGTTTTTAGACTTAAATTAGAGCAGTCAACATAAACATTGCAAATTTGAAAAGCATTTCTGGGCAACCTGTGGCTTACTGAAACACTAAATGCGAAATGCACCATTCAGTGGTTTTAAGAATTAATGTTTTCGTAAAATGTAAAAAATTGTGAATGATGATAACTTTAAATGTCTTGAGATGAATAATTACAAGGTAAATTCTTTCTAATAATTCTAATAATAATGCACTTAAAAAAACATACTTTTGCTTTCTATTACGTATTTGTAAATTCAACGTGGAATAGCTTTTAGAATAATTGAATTTTAGGATGCAATAATTTTCTGTATAAAAATAAAAGGAGCGTGTGTCACGTATAAGATAACATAGAAGTATTTTTTAATGAATTTGCAGGCTGTCAAAGAAAAAAATCACCAGAAGTAATTTTCCTGGAAACATTAACATATCACAGGTATTGAAATGTGAAATTACCACAGCCCATGTCATTGGCTTTACCACATAAAAATTCCTTAGATTTTGATATAAAATAATATTTCAAGACGTGGGGTGAAAGTAAAATGTAAAAACGAGAGTGTCGAGTCTACAAACAATACACTTTTGACCTGATGCCACAATTCTGGTTTCAGCAGGTTAAACCACCAGCCCCCCCCCTTAAAAAAATGAGTTGCTTAAAAAACTTTTCCACCACATCAATGAACTTTTAAATGTCCTATTTTTATACTTATGAAGTTTAGATGTCCTCTTTCTTCATTAATCTGCATCAATGAAATTTCAGATGCCTTCATTCTTTATCAACCAACAGTTAACTTTCTATATCAATGAATCTTTAGATTATAGTACATTTCCGTGTTATCAGTATGTTTATATTATATACCTGTTATCTTTTCTTTATCAATGAACTTTTGGAGATTTTTGTTTCAATACCGTATGAATGACGTATTAGATAACTTTATTCACAAAATGAAATTTTATTTATTATCTTTCTGTATACATTTAATTTTTGATAAATATTTCTATATCAATGATATATCTCTATGCTGCTGGCTTACTTTACCATGATAGGAATTTTGTTTATTTTGTCAAAAGGCCAAACCGATTCAAGGGTGACCTCAGCATTCTTGTTCAGGCCCTGGCCTACGGGAGGTTTGGTTTCATCACATGGGTATACGATTATTTCTTTTCGTCTGAAATGAACTAACACAAGAAAGAAAAACGTGTCATCAATTTGTGCGTTTATGAAATGTTTTTATACTGACAATTAGACTATATGAAGAATTAAGTTTTGACGATTTTAGTCGCCTATTTTATAACTTAATATTAAAGTATAAATATTAAATATTCATTAATGCGCACGAGAAAGAACGTTATAGACATGATAGTGTCAGTAAACAAAAGATCATTTGTTTAGACTCAAAAAGCTGTTTTGAATTCATGCTGTGATGCATTGATGCATTACTAAACATATGTATTTTATTTTAATTTTAATGGCACACTTCTAACAACGATGCAGAGTCAATATGTAGAAATAGGATTTTAAACAATGGTTACCATATAGAAGGATGGATCTTTAAAAAACTTATTAAATTAACTAGATTAACCTTAATCTTACAAATACTATTTGTAATCGAATCAATATTCCCTACATGGTTCGTTATTCCATGTATTCGGCATCCTTCTGTCTCTCGAGACGATGGTGCATCACCGTTGGGTTGGGTTGCATTTTTTCGATTGGCTGTGCAGTCCTATCCTTGAGTGAAGTCTTTACCACAGTTTTTACACACGAGTTCTGTGCTTCCAAATGTTATGGCCTTTCTCCTATAAGCTCTTCTGTCTGCAGCATCCTTTATTCTTCGCTCCTCGGCTACTATGACGCGCCATGTAGATCGGTCTTCTGCCTTACACTCCCAGTCGCGTGTATGTATTTTGGATGCTTTCTTGTCCCTTTGACATACATCTTTAAATCGCAAGCGTGGGTGACCTGTTTTCCTCTTTCCCGAAGCAAGTACACCATATAGGAGGTCTTTCGGGATGCGGCCAGGGCTCATTCTTTTAACATGTCCTAGCCATCTCAGGCGTCTTTCTCTAAGGATTGAGTACATGCTTTGGGTATTGGCACGCATTAGGACCTCACTATTAGGCACTTCATCTTGCCATCTAATACCAAGGATGTGAGGCAGGAATCTCAAATGGAAGCTATTAAGCTTGCACTCTTGGAGTGTATAAATTGACCATGTTTCGCTCCCATATAGTAGTGTACTGATGACACATGCTCGATAGACGCACAGTTTGGTATTCGCCTTTAGCTTGGTGTTTTATCAGACTCGTTTATTTCATTTTGCCATTGTGGCAGCTGCCTTGCCAATTCTGCTGTTATTTCTTCTTCAATGGACAGTGTGTTGGATACCTTGGACCCCAAGTAGGTGAAGCTGT
This sequence comes from Radix auricularia, assembly GCA_002072015.1. Taxonomy (NCBI): domain Eukaryota; kingdom Metazoa; phylum Mollusca; class Gastropoda; family Lymnaeidae; genus Radix; species Radix auricularia. The sequence continues at coordinate 509,544 of MUZC01003924.1, read as the reverse complement.
CCACAACCTCCGAGTTTTCATTATCGATATTTATGGTAGGAGGAGGTCGAGTGTCTTGGGCCATGATGTTTGTCTTTTTCAAGCTGATTTGCAGACCAAATTCTTTGCAGGCATTGGAGAAGCTTAACACGAGTTGTTGCAAACCAGTTTTTGTGTGTGCTGTTAGTGCCACATCATCCGCAAAAAGTAGCTCACGAATTAGGACATCTGTCGTTTTGGTCTTGGCTCGGAGGCGGGCAGTGTTGAGAAGTCCTCCATCAGCTCTGGTGTGTAACCAGGTTCCCTCACTACTATCCTTGAATGCGTATCGGAGAAGTACAGAGACGAATATTGCGAGCAGTGTTGGTGCGAGTGCACAACCTTGTTTCACTCCGCTGCTGACTGAAAAGGCTTCTGACTTAGCTCCATCGAACTGCACTGTGCCCTGCATATTTTCATGGAACTGTCTGATGATGGCAACTAGGTGATGGGGACAACCCAGTTTTGCCAGTATTTGGAATAGGTCGTTGCGAATGACGAAATAAAAGGTTTTTGTAAGGGCCACAAAGACAATATATAGTGGCATCTGCATTTCCTGGAGCTGTCCTATGGAGAACACCATGTCAATGGTAAACAGACCAGACCGGAAACCGCACTGAGATTCTGGATAGACACAGGAGGCTTGGCTCTGTAAACGTGTTAGTATGACACGAGCAGAGGCCTTTCCTACAATACTGAGGAGTGAAATGCCGTGATAATTATTGCAATCACTCCTATCACCTTTGTTTTTATATAGTGTCATTATATTTGCATCCAGAATCTCGTGCAATTGTTGGAGTAAAGCTGTCTTGCCACTCTTTAGAGCCTCTGGTGGTATTCCATCATTCCCAGGCGTCTTTCCACAAGCTAGGCTGTCAATTGTTTTGCTCAGCTCTTCCTGTGTGGGCATGAAATCAAGTTTTCCATGAGTGGTATATCTGGGATGTCATCTAGAGCGATGCTAGAGACTGTGGTAACTGTTAAATACAATTCCAGATAATGCTCAAACCACCGTTTTAGCTGTGCTGCTTGGTTTTGGTTAATTTCTCAACTTTTGGACTTTAGGGGAGTAAATTTGGACGTCAAGGTGTGTCACAAGCGTCACTGGAACTTATATTTTGCACTGCTTGCTCCTAGATTCATACATAATATCCTTACACAGAAAGAACAACACTGCTCGGAATACAACAAACTTTAATCCAGTTTTCTACTAGCAACAACCATGAACACACACGGCTCTTCCTTCTTCCTACACATGTTCCCCCTGGCGTCAACAACACACTCCTTTTCACGCCTTCGCCCCACTAACTTTTAATACCACCGCAGCCAACATCAAACATACCACCGTGCACAACTCACAACAACAAGTTACAAGGGCAAAATTGGTCATCTGTGACAAGGTGCCAGTTGACTTTTTGATGTTTTCGTACATGACTTTTGCATTGCCCATGTCTGCAACTGATTGTATACTGGCACAGAGCTTAAGCCAGTAGGTATTGGCACATTTATGTGCAACGTTTTGGGCTAGTGACTTGGCTGTTTTTAAGGCATGCAACCTGTCGGGTCTAGGCTTTTCCTTGTAAGCCATAAAAGCTTTTCTTTTGGCTTCAGTGACATGTTTCATCTCGTTCCAATTTTCATCAAACCAGTCCGTGTTTTTGTGAGATTTTGTGCCAAAGGCTTGTATTGCGGATGTATAGATTGTGTCTCTCAGATGCGTCCATTTGGAGTCAATGGTGACGCATGGGGATGTCTTCGAGAGACCTTCCTTCATCTTGTCTGTAAACAGCTGCGTTATCGCAGGGTCTTTCATTCAGAAAGTATTGATGCATTGACATCCATTTTTCTTGGCGTGGTACGACTTTTTCCACATTCTTCGTACCTTGCTGGCGACAAGCGAGTGATCCGTGTCACAGTCGAGACTGCGATAGCTGTGAGTGATTATGACGCTAGCTAGTTGTGCACGCCTGGTGATGATGAGGTCCAGCTGGTGCTATTGGAGGGATCGAGGGTGTCTCCAAGATACTTGATGTATATCCTTGCACTTGAAGAAAGTGTTGGTCCCACACAAGCCTCGTGAGCAGCACAATTCCAGAAGCCTCCGTCCATTTTCATTTATCTTTCCTCTTCCAAAGAATCCAAGGCATGTAGGCCAGGCTTGGTGGTCACTCCCCACTCTAGCATCTAAATCTCCTAGGAGACAAATTGCCTCGTCTTTGTGGATATTGGCTATTGCCTGGTCTAACGTTCCATAGAACTGGTCCTTCTCTTTCGGAGTTGAACAAAAAGTTGGGGCATACACACTAAGAATTTTTGCTGGGCCCGCAGCTGTTCTCAGTCTTAGAGTGAGGACCCTCTCCGTGCCTGATGAAGGGATGGTAGAAGAGTGTTCTTAACAGCGAAACATACACCATGCTGTCTAGGTTCATCTGTTTGTCTGCCTTGCCAGAAGAAGGTGTAATTTGCCTCTTTGAGTGAACCGTTGTCTGGGAGCCTGGTCTCCTGAAGTCATGCGATGTCAATCTTTAGTCATTTATTGACTACAGGTCATCAGTGATGCCGGGACACATAGTCCTCACGTTCCAGCTAGCAATTCGAAGAGCTGGGGTCTTCCTATTCTTTTTTGTATTTCTTGGTCCAGGGCTTAGTGGCCCACTTGTTGAGTGGCACTCTAATCTCCACGCACCCAGTGGAGAAGGCAGGCCATGACGGGATAACACCTATTTGACTGGGGGCTGCCCAGTTTTAGGCGGGCGGTAGCTGTCCAGTGAGACTTTGGTAGTCTCTCCCACCGTCGGAAGCACCCCCTGGGGCCTAGCTCTAAGCCAATAGAGCTTTGGCTTATAACCGGTAACTGCTGCTTCCCGTGTTTTATCGACACCTTGATGCGACGCTGGGGTGTCCTCTCCAGAGGTGATGCAAGCCTGGGCGGGTATTATGGAGAATTAGCTGCTGCCCATACAGCATACCCCCCTCTCCACGTCAATGGTGTAACCAATGCAACGACTCACGTCGATGCAGCTTGGCTGCCATTAGCGTTGCAGGAGTTGCCGGTATATACATAAGTCTGATGTATAGACCGCCAGTAGGTGCTGCATTTCCTGATTTTCTGTCAGGGTTTACTCCCTTAGCCTTTCCCGAAGGGCGGGTTTAGCCGCAAGGCAGCGGAGGATTTGAAGTTGGAGTTTCCTAGCTGAACTACCAGCCAAGGTTTTAACGAGAATCATCTACCCGTAGGGGTGCCAGCACCAGGATTCGAACCCGTGACTGATTTTTTATTTTAAATTTTAGAGCCTTGGTACCATGTGTAAAATAACAAACTCGTATGCAAAATAGCACAGTACAGCCATTTTTTTTTTTTGGGGGGGGGGGGGGGGAGATATTAAAATTGAACTCAATCATCCACTTCTTCGGGCTGATAGCCCATATTTCACGTTTCACTAAAATATTGTGTGAATTCGTCCAGCTTTCGATTACACATCGATTGTTGGATTGATTAAACACGACATTTACATGTGTGGGAGGGTGTAATTATAGAGAATAAAGTTGCTAACTGAGCTCAAGTGGCTTAGCCTTGACACCACACTGAAGGAGCCGCATTGCGTTTTGCCGTGGCATCATGAATTCCTGGTGCTATGATTGTTACGGTCTAGTTTCTAATTTTGGTATTACCACACAAGACAGTCTATATCTCATCACCAAACATGAATATATATGTTTTATATTCATCTCACTACACAATCTATAGTGTAACTAAACTAAACTAAACATATATATCCTTGTGACCTGAGATCTAATCTCTTAAGGCCTTGGCTAACACTTGGACAACCTGCTCCATCTGCTGAGCAGTGCCATACAACATTTCTTCACGTGGGACTCTTTTGCCTCCCGTACCTCCCCGGCTATATCTAGCGTGGTACACGACATCAGCAGGTGTGTGACCGTCTCAGAGGCTTGGTTGCAATGACGGCAGTTCGAGTCCCTGTTGTGGTCTAGCCGGTTAAAATAAGAGTTGGTTGGGCAATGCTCAGTGCGCATTTTGGTCACTAAACTCTGGTCCTTTCGGTTTAGACCCCACCATTGGTCTGATCTGCTCGGCCTGGCCATGTTAGCGAATACCCCCCTAGCCGTCGTATTATCTTCCCATTCCTTGTACCTGTTTTCCCTGAAGGGGTCCATTGCCCCGAGATAGGTAACTGGGACATCTGGTTGGGGTTGGGCTGCTCCAGCTTTTGCCAGGGAGTCTGCTTTTTCGTTGCCTTCGACATTCACGTGGCTTGGGATCTACTTCACTGTTACCTTACCACCAAGTCTTTCGAGCCTACCCACGTCTTCCAAGATGACGTCGACCAAGTGGGTGCTACCGTTTTTCGGACAGCAAGACCTGGAGCGCTGATCTCGAGTCAAAGAACAGACCATGTCAAAACTCACTAATTCCAACCCTTGCAGTGTTTGGTGCACACTTTCCAGGGCCCTGTGTATAGCTTCAAGCTTCGCATCGTAATTAGATGCCATAGTCCCACAGGGTCCTGAAATTTTCTTTTTGGGTGGCCAGCCTATTTGGTATAGGATGAGCGCACCATATTTTGCAGTTCTTTCTCTCCGGTTGGCAGACCCATCCGTGAACACTTTCACTGGGGTTCCCGCGAACCCTTCAATTGTCTAAAGGGCAGCAGGTTTATGCACATGTTCAGGGCTGTGTTTCGTCACTGCCGTGTCAGTCAAAGACAAACGTATATTGGGTCATGTAGCTTCCGCATAGGGCGGTTTTCTTGGGATGCTAATGGTTTTCTTTCTGTTTCGCGGGGGGGGGGGGGGGG
>MUZC01003924.1:473191-484312 GCA_002072015.1 Radix auricularia | reverse complement strand
AAAAAAAAACTTAATAGCCTCTATTAAAATACTATAAGGTCCTGAATTTTTAATGATTAATTCTTCGGGGCTGGGGGTGCCAATTGTCTTTTTTTAGGGGGGGGGGTGGTTAATGTTTAAGACATTTTGTCCATTCAATTTTTAATTAAAGATCTTGACAAATAATGACAAATATATATATTATCATGCAAATTTAAATGAACAGGTGTTTTCAACTTTACATCTGGCATTGAATGGGCCCCATCGTTTCATTTTTTACTTTAATTAAGTTTATACGTTAGGTTTTGTGTAAAAGAATTGATCTTAACCAAAATTTGTTAACGAAATCTTGGTAGCCCATATTAAAATGCTATAAGGCACTAAACTTCTAATGTAATTTACTTTTGGGCCGGGGGCCACGAATGTCTGTTTTTGGTATATGCATAAGATATTTTTCCCATTCAATTTTTAACAGTCTAGAGGAATATATCAATGATGAAACTGAATTAAAACGAACAGCTTTTTGAAATTGACATCTTGCGCAGAATGGGCACAGGGGCCCCTAAATGTCGTTTTTTCCTTTATATTACCTTTACAAAAATAAGTGTTAGCTTAAGTTACTAAGAAAATAACGGATCTTGCCAATCTTAGTACATAAAAACTCAAGAGTCTAAAAATAATTTCTATAAGGAACTGAACTCTTAATGTCCATTCCCTCGGGGCAGGCGTACCCAAATGTTTTTGTAATGCGCGTTAACAATTTAATTCCCCAATCAATTTTACACGATATTGAGAAACAAAGCTTGAGTACAATGGCGATAAAAAAAAATTATCACTTATTTTAGAGCCCGGCCCCTTAATTTCGTTTTTTTTTCAAAGCTTTTTATTATTAATTTATTTATCTATTTGCTAGGAAACTTGGACTTTTTTCACAATTTCGTGTAGGTTTTTGGCACAGTAGTTTTTAAAACATCACTCATTGTATTCTTAAATAGTCATTTTTACTGAGCTTGCCGTATTTGGGCCCTGGGTCCCTTAATGTCGTTTTTTGCTTATAAAAACTCAAGAGATTATAAATAATTACTATAGGGAACTGAACTCTTTATGTTCTTCCTTCGGGTAGGCTTCCCCAAATTTTTTTGTAATGCACGTTAATAATTTAATTCCCAAATCAATTTTACACAACATTGAGAAACATAGCTTGAATACAAATTATCACTAATTTTAGAGCCTGGCCCTTTAATGTCGTTTTATTCTTTTTTTTAAGCCTGTAAATTACTATTTTATTTATCCATTTGCTATGAAACTTTGACTTTTTTCACACTTCCGTGTAGGTTTCTGGAATAATTGTTTTTAAAACATAATACTCATTGGATTCTTAAATAGTCATTTTTACTGAGATCGTTGCAACGCACGACCGGGTCTGCTAGTATTTAATAAAAATTTATGGAATTAAAATGTTGTTTCATGATATGGATATATTGAAAAAAAAATAAATGTAATAACAAATATAAGCATAAGTAATACAAACTCCTTGTGGTTTAAAATTATAATAATTTGTTAAAAATTTTTAAAAAAAATCTGCTAGCTCAGGGATTCGATCCACCAATACGATACAAAAGGTGTAACCAGTGGCGTAGCTAAAGCTTTTGCCGCCCGGGGTGGTCTTTAATATGCCGCCCTTTTAGGGGCCGCCCATAAATGACGTCACGCACCGTGTGGGGGGGGGGAACACACATATTACATCATTCAAAACGCGCAATTTTAAATAAAAGTTCCACTAAAATATATGATTACCGACACTTTATTCAATGAAGTTTTACGCGGTTTCACGCGTGTTACGATATTAGAGTGCAGCTTTAAACTAAAAACATTTTTTAATGACAAAAAAATTTATTGCCCATTTTCAAATAGAAAATACCGCTTGTATGGGGGGGAGGGGGATCTTTGTCTCGTCACATTGAGGAAGGGGTCTAAGTTTTCTTTTCGTGACGCCGTATGACGAGGGGGCAGGGGGTGAAAAATCAGCCGAAATCACCTGACGTCATTTATGAACGGCCCCTTAAGTCAATCATATGATGGTTTTTATAAATTGATAAACTTGAACAAATAATTGTAATCGAAACAAAGTACATTGTAAAAGGTGGGGAACAATTTTACCATTGCATACCCTATTCATGTAAGCAGTAATAAAAGAGGCCACATAAGATGATTTACCTATAATTAAAACATTATAAAAATACAAGATAATTGTTTTGAAGGCCACAAAAAAGTTATAAGGGTCGCTGCCCCCCTCCGCCCCCCCCCTAAATAAAACAAAAGATATTCCAAATTTTACACCAAAAAAATAAACATTAACAATTAATATGCTTTTACTTTTTATTTATACATATATGATTTTTAAAAAAAGAAATTGTATACATTAGTATCTTAACAAATTTTTTAATTATTATCTATACATTTACTTACTTACCTAACTCCCCCCCTCCGTTTTTTAAAAACATATTGCCTCCTCTTGTAGTGTAGGTACAGCCAGGGCTGGTCTTGGGCTCCTGCAACCTATGCGGTCGCAGTGGTCCATGCGCTTTCATATGCCTAACCTATCTTAATTTTCACTTAATATCCTTATTAATACCGTATCACTCTCCAAACTGGGGTACACGCAATCCTTTTCGCATACTAACCTGCATAGGGGCCCGCAATAGCTAAGACAGGCCCCGTGTACTGCCATAAAAACCTGGATCCTTTCTCTTTCAATCTCGAACAATTCTTTATCAATGGAAATAAATAAATGTATTTGATGTTCAAATTCTTCATTTAGTAGGCTAGATGGTATTATACAAGAATATTTTCTTGCAAGGACATGTAACTCATCACCGCGTTGTTTTATTTTCTTTTATAATAATATCTATGCATAAAAACATTTCTCGTCGTACTTCTTGCTCAACAGATAGAAACACGTCTTATTAATTTTCCCCACTCATACTCTTCTCCTTCTAACTTGGTGTTCATTTAGTAGATCTACCTCCAACTCTTTGTAACAGCATTCTGTATTAGCACACATCTTTGCTCCATGAAATGGGTTTGCATAGTTTGCACTAATTTAAAAAAGACTGGTTCCCATAATTTTAGATATCATAGAAAAGAAAAAGATTGCATTGAACTGAATAAAATTCCAGGATCTGATCTCGTTTTACTACTAGTTACTTCATTTATCAAATTTTCCAATACGCTTGAAATTTTTAAGTTTGTATTTTTCGGAATTATTTTTTTTATTGTGGGCTTTATAAATTGAAAAATGAATAACCGCTCATTTTCAATTAATAACTTTATTTTAATGAAAAACGCAAGCTATATGTGCTACTTAAATGCAATAAAAACAAAGTAAATTAAATTTTTAATGAGTTATCTTTCAAGAATTTTATGAAACCTGAAACAGTAATATAATTTACTATTTGCAAGTTAAACACAATATTCGAACCACCATGTCATGTAGGTACTTGTAAGCGCATCATTCTGCGAATGTCGAAATTCCACGCTGAAACTGTCGTGGTGATATTAATAGTACATATTTTCGGACTAGCGGTGATGTGTTGCTGTTTTTTGTGCAGTTTTCTTATAAAAGCGTCATCTGTGATGTATACCGCTTAATTTTCCAAACAAATCGTTACCTTTTTTTGAGTGATTTGAAATTTTTAAAGGGTTTTGCGTTAGTTATAACAACCACTATGTAATAAAACAAATGTTGCACGAATCAGTTAATTAAAATTCAAAATTAAGATTTTTTCTTTCACCATGGTTTTCCCCCTTTAAAAGAAAAGGGGCGGTTTTCGGAAATGGCTTTAATTTTTAAATGCCCACAAACGCCGCCCTTTGAATGAGTGCCGCCCGGGGCGGACCACCCCCACCGCCCCCCCTAGCTACGCTACTGGGTGTAACCCTGGTTCAGACCATTCCTCTAGCGACCTTCATATGAGAGTGATGGATTTTAATATTATCACTATTAATCGTTCAAATAGACACCACTGCGCTTGCGTCACTGTGTCGATAACGGAGACGTTATGTCCCACAGATTCGTAATAATCAATATACATAGGCTAATTTGCTATGTATGTCCGTTCGTAACGCTACTAATTTTATAGAGCAGCGCACCGCTAAAAAAAGTCTTGAAATAAAATAACTGCACCGAAAAAAAAAATCTTTTTGAACGTCTGCATAAAATTGTTGAAAATGGAAATGAGTTTTAATTTTTCTCCCTTTGTCTCTAAATTTTCTGACTTTTCAATTAATTGATTTTAGCTGAAAAATATTTATTTGAAAACTTCCGTCTTGGGACGGGTAATAACACTAATTTTCATAATGTTAAGTTTTGAAATATTTAAATACTTTAAAGTTAAAGGCCAAAACTGTTCAAATTTGTTATTGCTCCTTATTCATTCCTTTGGTGATGCAAGGTTTTATTAACAACGTTTTCATAAGCCAATTCATATTTTATTTTTGCCTAATGTTGCGTACTGGGTTCCGGATAAAGTGAGACAAAGGCTTGATTCTTGTTCAATGGATAATTCAAGCCTTTATTAAGTCAGCAATACAATTACAGCAACAGATTCAGGTACACAATGGTATTCACCTAACAAGGCCACTCACTCATAAGTGGATATTTTGACTACCACTCTCGACACTCGAGCACACATTGGATGTGTACTAGATACCCTAACTAACTGCTCTATCTCCAATGGCTAGTCCTAACTATCCTCTATGAACCTCTCTCTACGTCTCTCTACTGCTATGGCCGTATTCTACTGTGTCACGCCACACAAAACTATAAATAGCCCATGCCTTCCTAACTGTCATGAGTGACTAAAACTTCCACCCTTCTGTACAGGTGACCTCTACCAGACTAGAGCTTACAATGTCATACCAATGTCATTACAAATATGAGCAGTGATTCTCATGCTTTGACACCTAACACATAGCAACATAGAGCGTGGCTGCAATTTAAAAATTCAGCTGACTGTGCAAATACTTAATTTACATATACTATCGCAAAATGAAGATAGATTTCAAACACTCTATTTAAAGTTTAGATCCTTAAATCGTTGACTTGTAATGTTTTGAAACTGTCAATTAGTAATAAATTGAACAGTTTCAGATTGTGTTATCAATATCGTTTTGATTCATAATTTTTCTATCAATGACAAGAGTTTGGGCTACTGTTTTTGCCAAGAATAACATGCGTTTTAGGGTGAGCACCGTAATTCCGGGTTTCTCCGGTCTTATCTAATCTTTTGTAATTATTTGGGCTCTTTTTACACAGAATATTATTTTGATATAATTCGATGCATGTTATATTCAACCAAAAAGCTTTATTTTTCCATTATTATTAAAATTAACATTTATATTGTATGTAATGTTTTGAATCTTTCAATTAATAATCAATTGAACAGTTTCAGATTGAGTTATCAATATCGTTTTGATTCATTATTATTTCTATGAATGACAAGAGTTTGGGCTCCCATTTTGGCCAAGAATAACATGTGTTTTAGGGTGAGCACCGTAATTCCGGGTTTCTCCGGTCTTATCTAATCTTTTCTAATTATTTGGGCTCTTTTTATACAGAATATTATTTCGATATAAATATATTTATGCTGTATTCAAGCAAAAAGCTTTATTTTTTCCATAATTTATTATTACAATTAACATATATATTGTATGTATAATTTTATAGAGTCTTTCTGAAAAGTTAATCGTATTAGTGAGGCATAATTAAAAATATTAGGGCTGTTATCGATTAATTTAAATTTAATCGTTAACTTTTGAAAAATTACCGATTAATTAATCGATAATTTTGATTACGCTTAAAATAAATTGTATGACGTCGTGAAACTGAAAATTTCAAGGGAAGTAACAAAAAAAAAAGGCAATTTATATTTTAAATTTAAATATAAGTAGTTCAATCTATTGTCAATGAATTAACATTTTGTTATTTTTAATTAAGTAAAAACAATGTTTAATTTTTAAATTTTATTTTCCTTATAAAAAGAGCTTATTTCAAAGTTTACATTTTAAAAATCTGTTTTTTAAAAAGAAGTCTGTACGTAAAAAAAAAAGAAAACTATTATTAATTATTAATCATTTATGAATACATCAAAACTATTGTTTCAAAAATTTCACACTATTTTAATCGCTATTTAATTGATTAAAAATGTAATCGATAAAATGTTTTACCAATTAATTGAGTATTTAATCGTATAATTTCCTCAGCCCTAAAAATATATATTTAAACAATTCAATACAAAAGTCATTTCCCGTAGCCTAAGCATGACATTTTTATACTGCTATTTAAAGCCTCCTTTATAAAAAAAGCAACAAATATGTTTCTTTAAAAACCCTCTAAAAAACAGTTTTTCGACTATATTTCCTTTATATACTAGACATAGCTAAAAGTATGTCCATGTATGATACGCTTCGCACGGCTATAAAAAAATACAACATTTTAGTTAGATCTATGTCTCGTTAAAGATGTTTAATATAATGCGCACCACGCGTCAGACTAGCATAAATATTTAAAGCTCAGGAATGTATTTTTAAAAATGTAGGGTCAATATAATACGCATAGCACTGCGTAACAGGAAAATATTAGAAAGGTTTTTCAATATAATACGCACCGCGAAAGTCTAGCACAAAAATATAAATGCTATACAGAGATACGGTAGAGGTAATCTTAAACATTCATTAATTTAATTACAGTAGATTCGATAGGTGTGTAATGTTAAAAGATCAATTTTTATCGTTGTGAGTCTGCCAGCAAGATTTCAGGTCACTAGCAATTGGGTTAAAATTCGATCAAAAGTTTTTGCCGCAACAAAACGCCATGAGTTAATATAAAATATGAAGGATTTTAAAAAAAAGTTTCATAGGTTTGAAAATTGTTGAATTTTCTGTCCTTAAACATAACTGATCATATAGCACAATATTGTTAATGCTTCATTAGCTTCAACTATTTAAAGTTGAAGTATTTGAAGAAACACAACATTATTGACGCTTTTCCATAATGATCGAAACATTTTCCCTCTAAAATATATGTATAGATCTACATGTAGGATAGCAATTTATTATTTATATGTGATATTGCAATTTTGCCTTTTTTTTAATGGAGAAATCTTAAATCCACGAATTCAGTTTATAATATTACATATATTTTAAATTCTCAAATGTTATGCAAATCAAAGAAAATAAAATAACATGAAAATATTTATTTAATGTAACGTAGTAATCTAACTTTTTTCTTCTTATTTTAATGGTCGCTGTGCAACCATTTTATTCTTAAATAAAGTCGCTCAGCTCATTAAAAAAGTTTTACAAAATTATCATCTAAATTTAATCATTAATATTCACAATATATCCAACTGCTGAGTTCCTCAAAGACCTTCTCCAAGTTTGCTGAGATTTAAATATAAGGATAGAAGAACAAGGAGTAAAGTAATAATAATACATGATCCCATTATTGCTAACTTTCAAATAAAACACTTATATTCGGATGCAAACCTCAGATAGACATATTCTGTATGCATGAACATACCCATACAAATTCTCGTTCTTCCCGTATGGAGTTCGGACGTGGATGGGTTGCCTGATTAAACAAGGAAAACCAAAACTTTATCAACATTTCAAACTCAAATTTCAAGTGCTAGGCATGACATGGGGTTGTAGAGAGCGCTGGGCAGACGTAGTACCTTTTGACGCTGTGACAGCTGCACCCTCGGGTGGTCAAGCTCACTGGTCCTCGTCCATCTCTCGAAACTCTCACGTGTGGCTCCTAGCGCCACACCCCGGCCAACGGTCTCAGCTGACCGGCTAAACCATGTGAGGGGGTGGTGCTGACACGGCACCACTGGGCGTACGACTTCCTAGTTGGAGCACCGGCCAGGGCGGACGAGTTCACATGCGAACTCAACGGCTACGTGTCCATGACCAAGGCGGGCCACCGATAAGGAGGAAACCGGCTGTGGTTAAGCTTGGAGAGGGATGGGCGCCGCCAAGCAATTCTTGCCCTAGACACACCATATGACTATTATACTAACTCAACACATACCGGCTCGGTCGTCGCCCGGGTTAACAAGGGCCGCGTCTACCACTGCACACCAGGGTGGGGACGTAAAATCTACTACTGGTGCACCACAACCAACACCCCCTACAACCTTAAAAGAAGAGGAGACATAATTATTGGTACATGGAATGTAAGAACCTTACATGCGACTGGAAAAGTGAAAGAACTGACCCACGAACTGGAACGATACCAATGGAATGTCATCGGACTGTGTGAGACCCGATGGAAAAGCTTTGGTGAACTCACAACAGAAGATGGACACAAAATCTATTTCAGCGGCAGGGAGGACAAACATGAACATGGAGTTGGATTCCTCATCCATAAAAATACAACAAACTCAGTCATAGGTTGTCGTCCTGTCTCCAGCCGCATTATCATCATTCGCCTGAAAGCAACACCCTTCAATATCACAATTATACAGACATATGCTCCTACACCCAGCCATGATGATAGTGAAATTGAGGCCTTCTATGACCAAGTACAGGACATCGTGGATCAAACACCAAAGAAAGATATTATCGTCGTCCAAGGTGACTGGAATGCGAAGATTGGAGTAGATGTAAGTACCAACTGGGCAGATACTCGCGGATACTCTTGCAATGACCTGACCAACGATAGAGGGCTTCGACTCCTCGAATTTGCACGATACAACAACCTCCTTCTAGCTAACACAATTGGTCACCATAAAAAATCCAGAATATGGACTTGGCACAGCCCAGGCGGGGAACATAGTAACCAAATAGACTACATACTGGTCAGAGGACGATTCAAATCATGCATTAAAGCAGCTAATACTAGAAGCTTCCCTGGAGCGGATATCGGCAGCGACCATAATCTGGTGCTGATGACTTTCCATCTACACCTGAAAAGGATAGCAAAACACAGCAATTCACGATTACGCTTCGACCTTGAAAAACTGAAAGATCCAGAAATCGCAGAGGCGTTCAGGGTAAAAATTGGAGGGAAATTTGCTCCACTGATTACACTATGTGAGTCGGAAACGGATATGGACATAGATCTAATCACTGATACCTTCAATACCACAATAATTGAGACAGCAAAAGATATACTTGGCAAGAAACATGCAATAAAAAAACCATGGGTCTCCACGTATATCCTAGAGCTATGCGATGAGAGAAGAAAACTTAAGAACGTAAAGAATACTGCAGAAGGAGCAACCAAATACAGAGCAATCAATAAAAAGATCAGGAAATAAATGAATAAAGCAAAAACAAACTGGATAGAACAACAATGCTCAGACATCGATGAAAATCTACTAAGGAACAACTCAAAAAAGGCTTACAAGATTGTCAAAGATCTGACATCCATCAAGCAAGGTCGCATCTCAACAATGCAAGATAAATCTGCGAAATGTATTACAGAAGAACAAGAAATAATAAAAAGATGGACCGAATACTCTTCTGAGCTATACAATGAAGACTCAAAGGGCGATGAATCAGTGCTCAATTGCCTAACGTCAACTTACATAGACATGCATTCCATTCTCCGTGATGAGGTGGAGCTGGCTGTGCGAAAGCTGAAAAAGGGGAAATCGGCTGGAGCAGACAACATCCCAGGTGAACTGATTCAGGCAGGAGGTGACCCAGTAATAAACATTCTAACCAACATGTGCAACAAGATCTGGCAGACAGGAGAATGGCCCACACCCTGGACTCAATCGCTGGTTATAACGCTCCCAAAGAAGGGTAATCTACAATTGTGTCAGAACTACCGTACAATTAGCCTGATTAGTCACCCCAGCAAAGTCATGCTCATGGTAATACTAAACAGACTGAAACCACAAGCAGAGCAGATCATTGCAGAAGAACAGGCAGGCTTCTGGGCAGGAAGGAGCACAACAGAGCAGATCTTCAACCTGCGAGTGCTCTGTGAAAAACATCTGCAACACCAGATACCTCTTTCATGTCTTCATAGACTTTAAAAAGGCGTTTGACAGAGTGTGGCATGCAGCACTGTGGGCAACCATGCACAAGTTCAATATTAATGCTAACCTCATTGCTGTGGTCAAGAACCTGTACAACAGAGCAACCAGCGCAGTACTCTACAACAGCAAGCTGGGAGATTGGTTCAAGACCACTGTTGGTGTCAGACAAGGGTGTTTACTCTCCCCCATCCTCTTCAACATCTTCCTAGAAAGAATTATGACTGATGTGCTCGAAAACCATGTCGGAACGGTCAGCATCGGAGGAAGGATTATAACTAACTTACGCTTCGCCGATGACATAGACGGCCTAGCTGGCAGCGAGGACGAACTAAAAGAATTCCTTGCAAAGCTAGAGAAGACGTCAAATGCCTATGGCATGGAAATCAATGCAGAGAAGACCAAGGTCATGGCAATTAAGAATTTCACAAGTGAAATACGGATAAACGGGCAAAAACTCGAGGAGGTCCCTACCTTTAAATATCTAGGGGCTATAATATCCGATGAAGGCTCAAAGCCAGAAAGTCTTGCCAGAACGGCCCAAACAACTGCAGCATTAAGCAAACTGAAACACATCTGGCAAAGCAAGGAGCTCTCCCTGAGATCAAAGATTCGACCAATGCGCTCTCTGGCGATGTCAGTCTTCCTGTATGGTTGTGAGGCTTGGATGCTCACCGCAGACCTCCAAAAAAGAATTAATGCGCTTGAGATGAGATGTTATCGAAAGGTGCTAAACATCTCCTACACGGCGCACATCACGAACGAAGCGGTCCGCGACAAAATAAATTCTGTCATTGGCCCTTACGAGGACCTTCTCACCTCAATTAAAAAGAGGAAACTACGATGGTACGGACACGTGACAAGATCTGGAGGTCTCTCAAAGACGATATTGCAAGGCACAGTCCAGGGAAGAAGGAAAAGAGGCAGACCAAGGAAGAGTTGGGAGGACAATATCAAAGAGTGGACCGACCTTTCATTTAACGATTCCCAGAAGGTAGCTCAGAACCGTGACACATGTCATGAGATAGTGCGCAGCTCAAAATGGTGCCCCAACGACCCAGCGTCGGGTTAAGGGACAGTTCAGTTCAGT
>MUZC01003924.1:432361-454310 GCA_002072015.1 Radix auricularia | reverse complement strand
GTTGTCGGCGGCGAGTGATATCAAAATCTTTGTTCTGCTCCAAAGCTAGTAACCAATGTCAAATATTTTTTATTATTTTAAAGGGAGTGTTAGATATTTTTCTTATATTACCGTTAGACGAATTAATTGAATGATGTTGCTAAAGTCTGTTTGCTGTGTGTGAGAGATGGAAGATAGATTCTGGACATTTATACTTGTTTTTAAATTGAATTTTAATAAAGGATGTGACTGAGTTCCGGGTAGAATAAGAAATAAAGTCGCTACTAACTTTCATGACAAAGGCGCAGAAATTTTTATTTTTTACCTACTGAAATTTTCTGCGCTGTAACTCAAAACTTAAAAGGTACAATGATGGGGATGGGACCTACGAACCAGACTACCTATATATAAACATGGATATCTATGCTTGCACGCCTTTAACAAATATTTGTTGTTGTTTTTTTTTTATAAATATTACCCTCAAAGACATTAAATTCATATTTTTCCGATAAAAATAACAACACAGAAAAAACTTTTAAAAAAAATAATAGAAAAATCGTATTACGCCGCCACCCCTCTCTTGTGGAGGGAAGAGGGGGTGGGATTCGTCCACGTTGTCAACACTTCAAAGCTCAGTTTGCTTGGTATCTTTGAAAATATAACACACCCCCAGCGTTTTTGAAGATCTCTCTGGTGCGGCTGTGTCTTTTTTCCCATAATTTGTTTTATTTAGTTTGTGTTTCGGGACTGTTTTATTATTGCAAGTTAACTGATTTTTTAAAATAAAAATGTTTCGCTTTTAACGTACTTTCATTGTATTCCTTTCTAGATGAAGAAATGTGTCTTATTTTTTTTCTGACATAAAATCAACAGTAAAATTTTAGGCTTTGGTGTCATCCCCCTAATGGTGTCACCCGGGGCGGCCCGCCCCCCCCCCGCCCCCCCTAGCGACGCCACTGGTCATTGTGGAGATCCGATGGTGAAATTCTGGCCAGTGGGTTGTAGTTTGATCAACTTATTATAGAAGATCTGATCGTCACTTACTGTCTTCACGCTGACAGACGAGGATCGACTGAAAACTTATTTGATGTAGGAATATCGCATGTCCACTGTCCCATGCTGGACCAGTTTGTTCTAAAGATGGTTTCAGAGAGATGAATTTGTTTCATATAATAAGTAGTAAAGGGTTTATAAGAAATGCCTTAAATAATTATGTAATATTAAGTTTTTTATATTTTTTTAAAAAAGTGACCCAACTTAAATAGACGTTTACGAAAACCGATTTGACAACACGTTTGATAATAATAAATTGAAACATTCCACAATCATCTATATTTACATTCGCTCATTTGTTTCGAAATGGAAAATTTTATTTCTTGTATTTCAGAAGCGCGCATTTTAATAGTTTATTGATTGTTTGAACCCTTACTGTAATATTATAGCTTCTGCTTCAAGTTTTAAAAATGTGGATACATGTTTACTATTATTGCACATGGAAAGATCCTCGTTACAGGTTACTGTGAACAACACGGGCTATCGTAAACTCTTCTGGATGATCAAGGTAATGTGGCTATTATGTAAAGGGTAGGGCTTCCTAAAGTCATTGAATAGAAAAGAAATATGCGAATTGCTTTGAAATGATGTAGTTTATTTTTAGTTACAAATATATACGAAAGCTTTTTGAAAGATAGCAATGTATGGGTTGATCTGTTAAATGACTTATATGATTACTGTTAGCAGATAATTTAAGCAACCAATAAATAGCATACGTTGGTGTAACACGCCTCCACCTGTGTTACGACCTTCCGCTAGTGTTATACCCTTTCACTGGTGTCACATCTTTCCACTGGTGTGGACTGAAAAGAAGAAAATAAATTAAAACGTATAAGTTTAAGTACTTTGATTTAATTTGATTAAAATCGTGGGGCGGGTGCTTATGATGTTTTACATATACAGTTCCCTCATTCTCTAATTTATACATCTCTCTTTTGCCTTCTAAATTATAAACATTTGATTTTTATACCAAACCTCTGTTTTTGTGTTGTATTTCTAAATTCAAATAGGATTTTGAAGCACCCGGTTCACGTTTTTAGTCAATGAAATCAATGTACTTGAACTTATAAGTTTTAATTTATTTTCTTCTTTTTAGTCCACATATAAATACGTGAATGTTAAAAATCTTTTTTTTTTACCTCTATTTATATTTTTTATACAAAACACCTCATAAGCCGCCCGCCCAACGTTTTAATACCCCAGGCATGTGGTCACGGGGTGAACTCGGCACGTGAATGTCACCAGCAGACGGATACATATGCTATCTTAAGATAAACCAAATAACGCATTTATTTACATTCGATCAATCTGAAATTTGATTCAATGCATAGTCATCCAAGATCTGTCTGTGGTAAAATTTTGAGATCTCTAGGACCATTAGAAGTTGTTTAACTTTACGTTGGAAAATCTGAAATTTTGCGAACAGACAAAAAGTAACGAAAGCAAGTTAATAAAAACGTAGTAAAATACATAAAAGCAGAAGTTCTAATTACAAAAAACAAAAATTTTAAACGTATTAAAAAAAAAAAAGCATTCACATTAACAACACAAGTCTTTGCAATGACAAAATAGAAATGTCTTAAAATATCGTCAACATTCTTGGATGCAAATAAATAATTTTAGAAATATTGATATGAAAGACTTAAAGAGTCTGATAGAGTTTTCAATATTTCAACAGCACAACAAATACCTTGATATCAATTCACAACATCAAGTTGAAAGATTTTTATTCAACCAATCCTGTATTCGTTCGATATATTTTATTATAGTTAAGTCAAATAATTTACAAGAGAGAAAAGTTGACATTTCAAACATGTTGGACCTCTAGTTTTCAGAATGTTCAGATGAACTTATTGGTTTTGTTCCTTCTTGGTGTAGTGGTAAAGGTTTTATTAAAAAATTCCTAAGCGTCGAAAATAGGGAAATGGGGAACAAAATTAGAATCAACAAAATGAAACGAGTCAAAACACGCGTCATCACGTGTTAGACGCAGCTCTGCTATTGACGTCATTGTTTGCATTGGTGGGCGTTGTCTTCTCGACACCACTAAAATCCTCAGCATCCATCGATTCCATTTCTTGCTGATCACTTGGGTTTGAGATTGTGCCCAAGGTCTCCTCGCTTCGAGCTCGGGCCCCAGCTTCAGTTTCAACAAAATTGACCAGCCGATCCAAGTTGTCACCGTTGATGTTGTCACCGAACCACAGTTTGTTGATGTTACTTGCTACGTCACCTCTCTTGCCGACAAAACTGTGTTGAAAACCCATTTTCCGTTTTTCAATTTCATCAGCTGCATCATCATCATCTCTTTTGCCAACAAAACTATGGCTAAACCCCATTTTCCTTTTTTCCATTTCATCATCATCATCTCTTTTGCATCATCATCATCTCTTTTGCCAACAAAACTATGGCTAAACCCCATTTTCCTTTTTTCCATTTCATCATCATCATCTCTTTTGCCAATAAAACTATGGCTAAACCCCATTTTCCTTTTTTCCATTTCGTCATCATCATCATCTCTTTTGCCAACAAAACTATGGCTAAACCCCATTTTCCTTTTTTCCATTTCGTCATCTTCGTCTCGTTTCCCCACAAATGAATGAGAAAATCCCGGAGCTCGCTTTTCAGCTGAATCCTCCTCTGTTTCGTGGCGCTTGCCCACAAATGCGTGCGAGAACTTTGGGGCTCGCTTGCCTACAAAACTGTGTCCGAAAGAGGGCTTCCTCTTCTCATCAGCCTCGAAGATAGGCTCGTCACCGGCTTCTCGTTTTCCGATAAAAGCGTGAGAAAATTTTGGTGATCTCTTCTCGTCCTCGTCGATATCTTCGTTCTCGGGGTACAAAATATCGTCTTCAAAACCATCGTCTTCTCTCTTGCCTACAAAACTATGTGAAAATGCCGGCGCCCGTTTGCCTACAAAGCTATGTGAAAATGCTGGCGCCCTTTTGCCTACAAAACTATGTGAAAATGCCGGCACCCGTTTGCCTACAAAACTATGTGAAAATGCCGGCACCCGTTTGCCTACAAAACTATGTGAAAATGCCGGTGCCCTTTTGCCGACAAAACTATGTGAAAATCCTGGAATTCTTTTT
Source organism: Radix auricularia (assembly GCA_002072015.1). NCBI lineage: Eukaryota > Metazoa > Mollusca > Gastropoda > Lymnaeidae > Radix > Radix auricularia. Next base: position 450,186 of record MUZC01003924.1, on the reverse strand, counting down.
CCTACAAAACTATGTGAAAATCCTGGAATTCTTTTGCCGACAAAACTATGTGAAAATCCTGGAATTCTTTTGCCTACAAAACTATGTGAAAATCCTGGAATTCTTTTGCCTACAAAACTGTGTGAAAATGCTGGAGCCCTTTTCCCCACGAAGGCATGACCAAAGCGAGGCCGTGCTCTCTCGACCACCTCGAATTCTGAGTCGCCATCAAAATCATCTTCTCTCTTGCCAATAAAAGCATGACCGAAAGATGGACGGCTGGACCTCTTGACGATGCTGTGCTCTGACCTCTTGCCGACGAACTGGTGTTGGAAGTTAGGTGATCCACGGGTGTCAACGTCTGGAAAAGAGTCGTCATAACGTTTCCCCACGAAGCTGTGTCTGAAGCCCACGTTAGAAGCTCGTTTCTCATCGTCCGTGTCCGGTTCCTCGTCATCCGATGCCCTCTTCCCCACAAAACTGTGAGCGAACACCGGGCCACGCCTGTTAAACAGCTTGACAGGGCTTCTTTTATCAAACCAGTCCGATCCCGCGAAGTTTCTCTTCCCGACAAAGCTGTGCCCGAACCGGGGGCTGCTCCTCTCATCAAGATCGATATCGTCTTCTTCCGGTATGATGTCATCGTCGGCTTCTGGGAATCTCTTCCCCACGAAGCTGTGCGAGAATGACGGACTTGATCTCTCGTTGATGTCGATAGGAGCGTCGTCTGAGAAACTCCACGGAACGTCATTTCCGTTTTCCGAGTAGTCGCCCGAAATAGCGTTCTCCCCAAGCCTGCTCAGCATGTCTCTCTCCACCAATTCGCGTAGGAAGTTGTCGGCTTGCAGGTCGAGATCTCGTTTGCCGACGAAGCTGTGAGTGAATTTAGCCGACCTGGTGTCAACGACCGGATCCGGTGTGTCGGGCGTCATGAAGGCGTCACCGGACCGTTTTCCGACAAAACTGTGACCGAATTTCGGGCTCACTCTCCTCTGGAACCGCAGTCTGAGAATCTGTTTTCCGTAGCCGTCACCAAAGTGAACTTGACCGTTTCTCTTGGTCCTAGACAACTCGTGGAGGCTGGCGTCTTCACCTGGACAAAAGAAGAAAAAATTGTACGAATTTCATAAAAATTCAATAAAATATACGAGTCAATATATAAGTGTAGGTATATTGAGAAGGATATATCTTATCTGCTTTTTGTTAATTCTTCGTTAATTTAAGACAGCTAAAAAAAAGTTCGTAATTTTGCAATGCAAACAATTTTGAGAACCCCCTCCCCAACCCCACACTGTTTAATATTAATATTACATTCTCACAATTCCTCTACCTCGCATATTTATTAAATCACTTTAAAAAGCCATAGCGGCTAAACAAATAAAACACTTTCGGGATTATTTCACCCAATAACACATGTACCTGATAATCTTGGGGCGATTTACCATAATGTAAATATAAGTAATAATGAAGTTGAAGTCGCTTAGAGAAATTCTCTACATTCAACACAAAATCTCCCAAGATAATACAATTCACACAGTGATCACGGGACCTCAAGAAGAACAAGTCCTTTAAAGTTGATTTATTCTACTTATACTGCGGGGATTTGAGCTACACTGTAAGCCTATTAATTTGGGATTGATCCAAGTTATTGTTTTTATTTAAAAAAGGCAAGGCGAATATATTTTCGTTGAAAAAATGAGATGGTTTGTTGATTTACAGCTAAGGGTTAAGGAAAATGTTAGAACTTAAAACATGGTTATGTATATCATCAAGTATGTTCACCCGTGGGAAAACCCAGCTTACATTACCTTCAAACTATCCTGTGACGTAAGTCAATCTGTAAATACATTTTTGAGGGGTGCCAAATTTCACGTAATGGCGTGATAGAAGTCACGTAGTTTACAATGACTAATAGATGATGAATGTGATGAGTGCATCGAGGTAAACAGGGTTTTAACAAAAGCACTTAAGGAAGAATCCCCAGGACATTCGGCACATGAGTGGAATTATTTTTTAAATAAAAATATCTCCTGGCTTTTTCCGAGAAGCCAATTCAATACCAGCTACGGTATTAAGAACTTATCCGGTCTTTGTAATAAGGGAATGTGAGAGTTCATGTAAAAACAGCGGACGTAAAGCCATAATAGATGACAAGCATTAACATCGATGGAAATAAACATTTAATGAAAGGGGATGGCAAGGTAATATATCAAAGATGGTAACCTCTGTAAAGTTGTGGAAGATCTAAGAACGTTGAGTGGGAAAATCATAGCAAATTTAAGATATTTACACACACACACAAACACACACACACACACACACACACACACACACACACACACACACACACACACACACACATAATTTTTTTTAAAATTTGGTTTAAGAAAAGCATTACACTAGCAGCAAGAAACAAAGCGAAACCAAGAAGTGATCCATGAGTGTGAAGCAACGTCAAACTGAGAAATGAGATATCAGTGTTTGTAAACTTTGGTTGAGTTAGTTGACAAAATTTACTACCACTTGTGATATCATTACTATTCCATCCGACTCTCAGTTTCAGTTTTGAGAACGTATGTTCACTGCACAATTCAGTTTCATCATTTCAATAAAAACAACTCAAGTGTTTTCTTTAACTTTGTGAGAGTGTATTTAAGGCCTGAATTATTTATAACATCTTTTTAAAAATTGTATGTATTGAAGTAGAATTTTTCTGATCCATGCGGAAAGTTTCGATACAAGGGACAATGTAAACAATAAATTATCAAGTTTAAGATGCTCAATTGAGTTTTCATTGAACATCGATGCTCTCTAAAATATCCTGTGTTCGGTCGCGGCGAACGAGGTTAATATTCTGTATGTACCTTCATGATTATTTTAATTTTAATAGTATTCTGAATTTTATCTTTAAAATAATTTCAGCTTTAGGATAACTCTCTTAGCGGTGTATGGACAGACACAAACCAAGAGAGGTAATTTCTGCAATATATATGATTTCCTGAAACATCGTTGCGGAGCACGGGTACTTTGCTAGTTATTCTTTTGACATGCTTTTACCAACATACAGATAACAACGTTCTAGTTGAATAAAGATATCTAACATAAAAGCCCACACATGTAGCAAACGCTACATTTTCTAGCAGCGCCACGCTTAAAGGAAGATGTGCGAGGAGATCACCCTAGCAACGAAACGTGTTTAAAATTTTTTAAAATAAACAATTGCTTTAATACAAAGCAACTGAAATTTTCTCACAGATTAAATACCAAACCACACGCATGAAGCACCGCACAACTTCAGAGTATTGGGCCCTAATGGTATGTCTAAGCTTTATGGAATTTTTCTTTCCTTTGCCTTCAATAGCACAATCAATTTACTTTACAATTCTTTGTTTTTAACACGGCAATCAACAACAATCACGCATGACATGTTAACGCCATCATCCCCTCTTAACCAACAAACTTTATCGGTCATTTGGGTCTGAAATTTGTTGATGAAGTGAAAGAGATTTGGCTCATGAAGCTTCGTCGTGCAGACGGACAGAAGGTATATGAAACCTCTGATTGGACGTAAAATATGCTACTAGCTTGAACATGTAGATTTCAAATATTGATATGGGGCACGCGAGTGTTTTTAAGTGGTTATATGTGTGCTGGGGAAACCAGGCGCTATGCGCGTTATATCGTTTGATGTATTATTTATAAGTGATGGGTTATGCAATACGTCATTTATAATTGTGTTGAATTTGAGTCGGGGAAGCTTTCAACAAATATTTTTGATTCTATAACCAACATTTGCTTTTTTTTAAAAAATGTTGATCATCAATGAAAAAACAAACTAACAAGTGGCCAGGCTAAAAACGCTGTTGAAAATAAATAATGATCAACTGGTTATCTTTGTGTCACTAACAAACGTAATTTTTATTATCTTCGAAGTAATGAACATTGAACCCTTGGTGTTAAAGAGATGTAAGCTTCAGAAAAGGTGATAGAAATATCTTGATGAAACGGACACAAAATCCACTTAGATCATCCCTATGGCTTACTCTTGGGTGTAAGCTACAACATCAATCCTCTTTGGAATATTTGAGGTATTTCTTATATTCATCTCTAAATGGATGTAGAATATTTTTTTAAAATTTATATTTTTTTAATTTGGGAATAACTCAAAACAAAAAAAAAAAAATGGGGGGAAAAACAAAATCATTTATTGTTAACTAAAAAGTTTCAATAAAAATTCTGTTTTATTAAAAAAAAATTAGATCCGGTAATAGTTTTCAGCAATCATCAAACAATATTTCCACCGACCAGGCTATTTAATGCTGATTTCAAAACCTAACTGAAATGTTTGCACTTTATGGAGTAGATTATATTTCTTCCGACACTTCTCCCTGGTCTTTATTTTAAATTATTCATATTAGGTGTCTCATGAATTTCAAATGGCGCTTTGTTTTCTTACATTCATTTTGATCGTTGAAGGCTTTTTGAAATCCGTTGTTGTTTTTAAATAATACATATATTCTGTTTAGTTTACGGGCCTCTGACATTCTGGACTTATCTTAAAACCTTGGCATTTTATTATTATTATGATATAACGTTGAAGAAATGAAGCATTTCAAAATGATTAATATATTTTAAAAAAAAAATTAAGTGTTCTTCTAAAACAATTTTTTAAAAAAGATTTTCACATAGGCGTGCAACTATACATGTTTTTGACAATGAGATAAAAATGTGTCGTTGGGAATGTATGCTCTGTAAATGTGTCCTTGGGAATGTATGATCTGTAAATGTATCCTTGGAAATGAATGCTCTGTAAATTTATGCGAGTCACCTCCAATCAAGAAATGGACACGACCATTTTAACTAACACCCACTTTCCAGGAAAGAATACATTAAGTTATTGTACGCCCCACGGGCACTATGATTACATGTCAGATACGTTTACGAATCAATAAAAGACACATAGTGATTTCATTTTCACAGCAGAAGTTACTTTTTGATCGGATAACAGGACAAATATGGTTTTACAACGCCTACAATCTGTTAACGGATTGAAGTGAAACCCGAGCATTATAGTACGGATATTAATACTTTGAAATGTACCGATATTTGAACAGACTCCATGAAATGAATGCATTCCAGCAGAGTTCAACAATTATACACTGCATCCATTCAGCCGAATTTAGTATTGATGCAATGAATGACCTATAGGTTTTCAATTTAAACAAAGTCTATGGTAGAATTCTAACATTTGTTAGGAGACTAACTTGTATAACTCTCTAAGCTAAATTACGAACGTACCAAATCAAATTATGTGGTCATTTACGTATGCTAATTTTGGATTGAATCCCAAAGTTAAGATTTTCCCTCCCACACACACACACATCTACCGTATGATAGAGTATTAAGATTACATATTTTGTTTTGAAAAACAGTTGACATGAAGACCTTAATGGAGGCCCCTGATCTATGTGGTAATTCTTTAAGATATTTTATTGAAAAGTTATACCCCTAAGCTTAATTTCTTATGCGTTAAAAAGAGCAACACTTGAAGTAAACATTCCCGATACAGATGTTTAAAAGTGCACCGCTACAAATAGAGGCTTATTTAGAATACGGATTTACCAAGCGTATCTTTCAAGCCGTTCGTCTTAAGAATAAATGTTCAAAGTGCATCTTCAAACCTCTATTTAAAAAAAAAAAAACCAACAGATTAAGCAATAAGTGGAATATAACCAAACTCTTCTGTCATATAACAATTTATACAGGCCAGTAAAGGCGACACAGGGTTGCCACTTCGGGAATTTGAGAACCTAGGCGAAGTGAATTTGGTGTCTCTAAATGCAATAGAAAGTTATTTCGTTTAAATATTTTTTAAATTTCTGTGTGAGGCTCGCACTAATCGGAGGCCCTAAGCGGCTGCATAGTTTGCCAATGCCTAAAAACGGTGTCGAAAAAGACAGTCTCCCCAAAAATAAATTATCCACTTAATTATTGTGAATTATAAATAACTAGATTGTGCCGGGGCGCCAACCTTTTTCAAAAGCCCAACTAACTTGTCCTTTTCTGATAAATACGAAATATTTTGATATATACGAAACTTTCTGAAATGTACGCAAAGTATTTAATAATAGGGGTTGTATTTTGTGCACCGATGCACACCAAACAATGACGTCATCATATTAAATATTTTTACAGCGCTAATCACCACACGATTTTTTCACCAGCTATAGACTGTTGTACATCGTTCCTCAGCGTTCCACATCCAGTGAGTGACTTGGACTATTATATTATTTACTAGGGTATACCCGTCATAAATAACGGAAGTTTTAAAAATCAATATATTTCAGCTTCAATCTCTTAATTTTGAACAAATGTTCATCAGAAAAAAATCAATACATAAGCTATGGGCATTTTATGAAATTTTCAGTTTAATGACGTCATAAATCTAATTTATTTTATATTTTTTTGTCTTATTCATTTATTTCCAGTAACAATTTTAATCATTTTTGGTGCGCTGGTTTCTAAAATTAGTAGCGTCATCGGGACATAAATTGCAACTTATATATTTTTGTTGAGTATTTTTGGTGCGCAGCTATATAAAAATAATAGTGTGACGGACGTTACATTGGGAATACATAATATAATAGTCCAAGTCAATGGATGTGGAACGCCGAGGAACGATGTACAACAGTCAATAGCAGTTGAAAAATCGTGTGGTGATTAGCGCTGTAAAAATATTTAATATGATGACATCATTGTTTGGTGTGCATCGGTGCGCAAAATAAAACCCCTATTATTAAATACTTTGCGTACATTTCAGAAAGTTTAATATTTCGTATTTATCAAAAAAGGACAAGTTAGTTGGGCTTTTGAAAAAAGGTTGGCGCCGTAGGCGCACTAAAAAAAGTGGGCGCCGCAGGCGCCCCGGCGCCCCAGCACAATCTAGTTATATATATTTGATAATGATTGTTTTATTAAACTTAAAGACTTACAATATATTTTGTATTTTTTTCTCCAGGCATTTGTGAATTTGTGTATGATTATATGAAATTTAGCAATCATAAGCCTAGTCAGGAGCATGTATTTGCGTGCTAAGGGGGTGTTTATCAGGATAGACACATTTTTAGAAGTGGCTAATTGCCCAGAGTAATTTAAAAAAATAACAGACGAATGAATTGAAACACAAAGATGATCAAGTAATACAAGAACATGACACTTATGTCTTTGAACATGCTATTCACTCTTTACGTTAGTGAGTAGCCACTGTGGTCAGGTTTAAACGAAATTTGAGATTTCTATGTGTGAATTACAATAATTCAAAAATAGTATTACCGTCTTTTACCAAAAGTGTTTACAAAATTAACAGCAGAAAATTTAACAAATCAAAGCATCAAATGTTTGTTAATTTAGAATGTATGAAAGAGCTCTTAAAAGGCATTCCTTTTAGTGTACCCGTGCCAGGCCAAAGCTTAGACAAACACAACTTAGACAAATAAAACTTAGACAAACAAAACGTAGATCACGCGTTTAAGCAATCAACGTCGTAGCAAGGGTTTGGGTCACCAGATACGTTAAATTCATTGCATAGCCCAGATAAAAGTATTGTGGAGATCTGAGTTGAGGTGAGGCGCTTAGAGATTCGCGTATAGGTGTGCCACTGAATTAGTTAGGCATAAAGTCAATTAACTATCAAACGGTGCGGTGCTCACCCCCTCACATCTCTCTATATCTACGCCACTACCATAAATTGCTTTAAAGTAAAGATGTGTGAATATTACCATAATACAAATGTAATTATTCGCTATTCTTTTGTTTTTAAATGATCTCTGTGTCCAATTTAAAGTTTCATGGGGGTGTGGTATTATTTTGGGGGAGAAATTATTTTACAGGGTAGGGGAGAATTTATTTTAATCGGGAGGAAAATAGTTTCTCTTCCCCCCCCCCGGAGTATTTATTTTAAAATAGATCCTCCGGGGAGACTTTGTATGTGGGGAGGATTTATTTTGCAGCACCGCCCGTGTGCGACTATTGGGGTTTCTTTCTCTTGTCAACGCATGACCCATTAGAAATAGACGTCTGAGCATAATGATCTTCAAATACTATTGTAAACGCGTATTTTCAGTACTGCTTACAGTACAAGGCGTTTAAATATGACTCATTTTTAAAATGTTGATGGTAGCTTCATTCAGACATTTACGATACAAAATGTTTATTTAAAATTTTTTTTTAAAAATTAAAAATTAAAAAAAAAAAAAAAACGTTAACACCGTACTAAGTTATGTAGGAAAGCGAAAGAAGGAAAGACTTGTTATTTTTTAAAATTTTCTACCGGTCGAAATGCGATAGGTTAGATTCATCGTGAAAAAATTGAGCTGTTTTTCTCTTTATTCGAAAGATAAAAAAAATATTTACCAAGTCATTTGTTGTGTTGGTAAAAGACGCCATCCTAAAGGAAGCACTTCCGTCCTTCCATTGGCCCCTTGATAGCGCTTGTCAACACGCGGCACACGCCAGTTACTACCCTTGAGGTTTGCCAGGAGGTAGTGGGGAAAGTGACATGTGACAATGATAAAAAGAGCCAAGGGGCCTTCCATCAGTTGCGTCGCGCTCTTTTTTGAAAACAATTATCCTAACCTACTCCCTTGCTACAACTACAATCTGTCAACAAATCATAGAATCGCCTTCCTTCCGTAAGTTTATCATCCGTGAATTGCGTCATGTTTATTTTGACAGTTTGTCACGCCTCCCTTGATCACAATCCAGTAGCAATCGGGCACGACTCACGCCTCGTTAGAATTCGCCTCACATCCATGCTGATATCTGACCGATCACACTAAATTTTAAAACGATACATGCTTGTCTTATAACTATTCAGTTGATAGAAATTATTTAAGTTAAGAGCCCCCCCCCTCCTCCTCATTGAAATGTCCTTTAAACAGAACGCAGAGCATCACGTTTATTCTTTAAAGTTTGAACCTCTTAAATACGTCACGCTCCGAAAGGGGGGAGGGGGTGTTAGAAAGTGTGACAGTTTGTGACGGAGGGGGGAGGGGAGGCGGTGTCCGTCCACGTTTGACGTCAGAGTATTTGATATAAATTTCAATTATTTTGTAACCGAGGAAACTTATTTTGGTTGTAAGTGTGACATACTATTTATTTATTTATTTTTTTTGGGTGGGGGGGTGATGGTGGGGGGGTGTCATAGATTTTTAACAGTTTGTGACAGAGTGAGGGGGGGTTAATGGTCAAATACAGCGTGACGTACTTAATGGACGACTCCTGACTGAAACTTGCTTGAATAGTTGAGTAGATGACGTCTGACTTGATCACCCCCCCACACACACACACACCGAATTTCAAACTATCAATTAATTAGACCCCCCTCCGTTTTCTCGGGGTGTGACGTACTTTACTGACACCACCCCCCTTCCCAGAGCCACTAGACTTGTGTGTGTGTGTCTCATAACCTCGTGGTCGCAGGACGGGGCTGTCCAAAGTCCGGCCCACCAAACCAATTTTTATTATCCCGCGGCCTCATCTTAAACAATAATTAACGGAAGTATAATTTCTGTAACAAAATTATATTTATTTTACAATGTCGAGATTTTGTTCTGTTTTGAGTACCTCAAAGAATGGCGAAAGTCGATAACATTTTATTATTTAGTAATTACTCGACAGTTAGTCTTAAAGATCAAATTACGGGAACACATTTAGTTGCTTCTGTTTGTTCTGCTATCAATGATGTTAAATTGCCAAGAAAAGCACCTCTGTATTTATTACTGATGGTTCCCTTGCCATGGCTGGTGAGCACAGTTAACAACCAAACTTGTCTCTAACAAAGTCACTAAAAATGCTGGAATAGCTCGTAAACTTCACAATTTCATTCAACAAGTTTTGTGTGTGCCGAGCACGGTGAATGTGATCGTTTCCTTAAGCCAGTGATAAAAGTTATAATCACTCTTAGCTCTAAGGCCTTGTTTCACCGCCAGTTTCAGCAGTTTCTTCTTGACATCCAGGGAGATTACGAAGATGTTGTGTATCACGATGATGTAAGGTGGATTAGTCTGGGAACAACACTTTAGCGCTTCTACACACTTAAAAAAAGGAATTTCATAGAAAAATAAGGATTAACTAATTCTAGAACTATCTGATCCTGTCTGGATGGCAGATTTTGCATTTTTAGTTGATGTGACGAGACATCTAAATGATCTCAACTAAATTTTCAAAGGGACAAGTATATTCACATATCAAGGTCTTTGGGAACAAGCTGCAACTTTATCAAAGGCAACTGTCTCAAATGAAGCCTTACACCACACATTTCCCCTCACTACAGGAAATCATGACAAGTTTTACATTAAGAAGATTCAGTGCGCAAGATACGTTGTAGATGTCTAATTCATGACTGGTGAATTTCAAAAACTCTTTAAGGACTTTGCAACTATTGAAAATGAAATCATGATTCTTTTTTGGTTATCTTTCTTTTTTGACCATAATGATGCTCCAGGCCATCTGCAACTGAAACTAATTAAGTAGCTAAGTGTTGCTCAATGTCGCAACAGACAACAGCTTTCTCGTATTGACTTTTATAGTCATCTGGATAAACAGGGATTCAATGAGATTTGTGCATTTGCTAACAAAATGGTCAGCTTGTTTGGCTGGACATACTTGGGTGAACAGGCATTTTCATTTATGAATTTTAACAAGAACCGTGTAAGGACGAGTATAAATTACTCTCACTTACGTAATATCATGCGTATCAAGAACATTGGCATTGGGCCTGATCTCATCCATTTATTGCATTCAAGATTTCAGTTTCACCCCTCACATTAAAATGTTCCTATAAAAACGTTTCAACCCATGTCATCTTTATAACATTATTTTAATCCGGCCCGCGAATATCTTTACTACAAGGATACTGCCCGACATGCAAACGTTTGGACGCCCCTGTCGTAGGGGGTTCCAATGTTTCCATTAGAACTTTCTCGGGGCTTGGTAGACCATAGCGACGCCCATCTCCTCTCCAGGTCAGCGGAGGACTGTTCAGCAATAATAATTCATCAACATTTTTATCGTGGCTTTTACGTGGGCTAGATTCCACACCCCTCAGATTGTGAGGCGAGCGCACTATTGACTTCGCCTTCCAGCCACTAGATGTTTACTTCTAAATCAGTAAAACTTTTAAAACTATCCAACTTATACCTACTCAGGAAGTCCGAACATTTTTAAACAATCGTCACATTCCTAATTAAGCGAATCTGTAAAACCTATGATTCCTACAATGCCTACATGTAAACCAGTGGTCATCTCAATATTGCGTTGCGTTGACACTAACTACTCGCTATAGCGACAATACGCCGTTAAACCTCTTGTCATATTGGTCCCCGCTACGTGCTTGATCAGTGATACACTAGTGACGCACTTTCCATAAGCGTCAAGCCGGGTAACTGACAGTAAACTCCATAAATGTCGATCATTGGTGTTAGGTGTAGGAGTGTTATCGAAAACTAAAAAAAAATAGATTAAAAAGTTTAAACGAGTTTTTGTTTATATGGTCTTTCTCAGCCTTCACATCTTTGATCTGAGCATGGGCGTAGGGAAATGGTGGGAGCGGATTGAGTGATCCCGCTGAACCGGAAATGACGCATTAGTTTTATAGATGCATGATAGATTCAACATGGTTACCCAACTGCTTTGGGAGCTCTGGTATTTTTTTAAAAATCCAAAAATTTATTTGATTAAACTTGTTCTAATTCAACAATTGTTTTAAAGGGAACTATTGGAATTTTATAGAAAATTAGGATACAATAATTCATTTAAAAATACAATGTAAATTAAAAAAATAAAAATAAATGCGAAAAAACAACAACAAAGAAAGCTACAAGATATATAATATGACCTGGCCAACAGTGTTGGCACACAAGGTGAGCAACTGATGTGCCTTAGCTCATGTGCCAATACAAACTTTATTTTTGTTAAAATCACAGAAACAAGAACCAGCCATGAGTTGGTAAAAAAAAGTCTTTTCATCTCCAACTGTTTATTTAATGATATGATTTCAGATGTGTCTTGTGGGCCAAATAGCGTGACTTTAAAAAATCATTGAAGGCGGGAAGGGAGGAAGGCGGGTTTAACTGTTGTGACACATGTACCACGGTCTTATTGTCTTTTCTTCTTATTTTTTTTTTAAAACACACTTTTATTTAAATTGGTATGGAGCTGAAATTCGACAGACACCTTTGTTTTCTGTGAAAATACAATATTCCAAGATTACACTATACCTGCTTACGCTTTTACTTTTGTGTCCTTATTAGTGTGTGCGGTTTATTTCTTTTCTCGCTTTTTATAGTGCATTAGAATAAAAGCGTGTATTATTTTTAAATCCCTTTTTTAAACCCATACAATTTCCTTTAGGGTGATACCCTTTCACTGCCCTAGTGACAGTACGCTAATAATTTGTATTTATTTATTTTTGTATGCGTGGCGTACCATCGAAACAAATGTTAATCAGAGTTGAAAACTAAAAGTAACCTTCGCTTGACCTCCAAATAATTCTATTAATTATAGTATTATTGCACACGCGCGCACGCACACACACATATGGTGTACGAGACTCTTGTTAAGACGAATTGGGGCGCTGTGGGACTCATCATTGGCCATTTAGGGTCGCGAGTAGGGAACCATCACAGGAGCAATTGCCATGAGGTATCCCCGTAACAAAAGATTCAGCTTGTCGTAACAATATATTGGAGCCCGCACAAGGCGCTCGCCCTAAGCACCGCGCCTTGTTAAGGGCGCCTAAGTGTATCGAAAATCGTCGAATCCCTTCTTACATACGCTCCTTTTATAAATAACAAATAGAAAGAATTAGTGGTTTTTTTTTTCGCATTTTGTTATTCGAGCTTTAGTTGTTTTTTAAAAAAATATTTTTTATAATCAGTCCAGTCCCCATGTCCTGTTAATAAAATATCTCTGCTTCTTCCCTTACACACAAAGCTAATCCCCTCCCCCACCCCACAAAAATTAAACCTCGGGGCATCGGTCTCATGCAACAAATTGTTGTAGGGACCCATGTACACACTTAATAATACCACTTTGCTGGTGTTAGCTCATTCCTGACGAAATTTTGTAGTTATCGTAACCGATTCGAAGCGCTAAGTCTAGAAATCATTTTCTTTTTAACAAAAGAACGTTTAAAAAAAAAAAAAAAAAAAAAAAAAAAAAATNAAAAAAAATCATGTTAAGCCTGGTCCCTTTTTGGACTCAGGACGTGTTAGCGCATTTTCGTATTATGTATCAGTACTTATGTTAGATATCAGCATTATGTAGTTATCAGTAATTGTGTTTAGATTTTAGACATATTTTTATGAATTTTCTTGTGTAATGAATATACCTGAAAAAAATTTATTTAAAAGTCATTTCTTTACATTTTAAATTTTTTTATTTTCTCTTTAATCTAACTACAAGTGGTTTGTGGTCACTGAGATAGGACTCATAAATGAAACATTCTAAATTGTAATCAGCTAATCGCCCAAATACTCCATCAATTGTTGCTTGATAGATCGTGGTTGCCAATCTTGTTGAAAGTAGTTGAATGTTGAAGCTTGTTTCGAAAAAGTTTTCAATTTCTGCCCCTGGGCCGCTAAGATCTTGATTGAAGTCACCACAAATGATGACGTAAAACTCTCTAAACTTTTACACATATTCTAATGACGTCAACAAAAAAAACTAATTCTTTTGCACGCTTTCGCACCACTAACCAATAACTTTAACTCTTCAATGCTTGAAAAACGATGTATTCGACTTCCGGCAATGGCGGCCGTTGCCTGCGCCAGTGTTATCTCTCGATTCGCAATGTTTTTTGGTAGTTTTAACGGGGTTTTTTAACGGATCGAGTAAGTGAGTGTTGATGCACAAATGGCAGGTCAGGACATTCAAAAAACATATATACATCATGGGTCTAGGACTTATGGTTGCTGAGATCTAGGGTGATGACAGACGGACGGACAAAACGGGTGCAATAGCGCATTCGACTTCTCGAAAATGCGCTAAAAAAACAACCGAGAGGCCGGTTACCAGTAAAAAAAAACTCCCTGTTTAGCATAGTCTCAGTTAAAGCAACTAAACAAACTCCCTGTTTAGCATAGTCTCAGTTAAAGCAACTAAACAAACTTCCTGTTTAGCATAGTCTCAGTTAAAGCAACTAAACAAAATCCCTGTTTAGCATAGTCTCAGTTAAAGCAACTAAACAAACTCCCTGTTTAGCATAGTCTCAGTTAAAGCAACTAAACAAACTCCCTGTTTAGCATAGTCTTAGTTAAAGCAACTAAACAAACTCCCTGTTTAGCATAGTCTTAGTTAAAGCAACTTCCTGTCAAACAAACTCCCTGTTTAGTACAATCTCAGTTAAACCAAGTTCCTGTTAGACTCCCTGTTTAGTACAATCTCAGTTAAACCAACTTCCTGTAAACTCACTGTTTAGTACAGTCTCATTTAAACCAAGTTCCAAGTTCCTGTTAGACTCCCTGTTTAGCACAGTCTCAGTTAAACCAACTTCCTGACAAACTCCCTGTTTAGCACAGTCTCAGTTAAACCAACTTCCTGTCAAACTCCCTGTTTAGCACAGTCTCAGTTAAACCAACTTCCTGTTAAAGTCCCTGTTTAGCACAGTCTCAGCTCAACCAACTTCCTGTCAATCTCCCTGTTTAGCACAGTCTCAGTTAAACCAACTTCCTGTCAAACAAATTCCCTGTTTAGCACAGTCTCAGTTAAACCAACTTCCTGTTAAAGTCCCTGTTTAGCACAGTCTCAGCTCAACCAACTTCCTGTCAAACTCCCTGTTTAGCACAGTCTCAGTTAAACCAACTTCCTGTCAAACAAACTCCCTGTTTAGCACAGTCTCAGTTAAACCAACTTCCTGTCAAACAAACTGCCAGTTTAGCACAGTCTCAGTTAAACCAATTTCCTGTCAAACAAACTCCCTGTTTAGCGCAGTCTCAGTTAAACCAACTTCCTGTCAAATTAACTCCCTGTTTAGCACAGTCTCAGTTAAACCAACTTTCTGTCTAACAAACTCCCTGTTTAGCACAGTCTCAGATAAACCAACTTTCTGTCAATTTCCCTATTTAGCACAGTCTCAGATAAACCAACTGCCTGTCAATTTCCCAGTTTAGCACAGTCTCAGTTAAACCAACTTCCTGTCAAACAAACTTCTGGTTTGAACTATAAACGCGCTTGAGAAACTTGCAATGGAGAGCCGGCCATCAGGGGAGGTCTAGTTACTAGTAATCGAACCGTTTTCATTGAACTGCGATACTCGTACCCAGTGAACCGTGGCGCCGAAGCACATGCGCGTGAAAGCCACTTCCGGAACAATTCCTCCACCGACTAAAGAGCTGCTCAAATGCTCCGAAAAGCGTAGTTTTCACCACCCCCAAACCCCCTCACACACTCTTCCCCTTGGCTGACAGTGAGTGTTCCCCTCCCCTCTTATTCCCCCCCCCCCGTCACCTTCATTGTGTGATCCCCTGACAGGATCTCAGTGACGTGAATGGCGGGATCAAACAATCAAGACTCGTGTCGGCAGGCAGGTTCCACTATCTGACATTCCTGAGGGCCGCACCCGAGAGATCCGGGGACAATTTAGATGTTTCAAAACACGTCTCCGGTTTAAGTCGGCAGAATGCAGCGGCCAATTAGGGTCGACTCTCCACTTTGAGTTGTCTCTCCTCCCTTGGGGTGTCGCTGGGAGTGGAATAGACGCCAACTCATTGAGCATTTTGTTTTATTTATTTATTTTTTTTGTTGTTTTTTTTTACCGACTCAACACAAATATTCGAAGGATTTGAAGTGAGGAATAGGATATTTGTTGGTATCTGTAATAATGTGGATTTTTGTTGTTGTTGTTGTTGGTCTAAGTAAGAGTCTTAGTGGTACATAAACTGATTGGCTTGCGTTAAAGTAAAAGTCCTCATTTCATATATACTATATACACCGTGTCCTTATAAACACAAAAAAACCTTTTGTAGATAAGTTTGTTCTCGTTAAATAGCAAGTATTTTTTTGTTAGAGATATCTATAATTTTGTTCTTACTGAATGGAAACAATGTTATGCCATAATATATACACTGTGTCCTTATTTAAAAAAAAAACAATAAAAAAACAATAAATAAAAAAAAAACAACAACAACAACAAAACAACATTTTTTGATAATAATTTTGGTTTTGTTAAATTGAAAGTATGTTATTGATATCGATAATATTGTTCTTGATGAACTGAAAGTATGTTATTGATATCCTACAAATTATTGCTGTTGAATTGAATGTCTGTTATTCATACCTGTAAAACTATTCTCGATGAATGGAATATATGTTATTCATACCTGTAAAACTGTTCTCGATGAATGGAATATCTGTCATTCATACCTGTGATTTTGTTCGTTTATATTTTCATTTTCGCTCAATGTGATTAGTTTCCTACCACGGGTATAGACAACGAAGGTCATGGCTATTTCATTAAAATAATTACCTCAAAATTAATTAATAATTACCTCAATATCATCTATGATAGTCAAGTGTTTTTTTCTATACCTTGTTAACATCACAACAAACGGCTGGAGTTTTCCTGTTGCTCTATTTAAAAATAAAACATTAATCAGTTCGGAAGTCACCGGCTTTGAGTTTTGTGAAGAGAAAAAATAAATTTACGGTCACTTAATGTATCTGAGAATTAAAATTGAAAGAATTGAACAATTCTATTACCGAGCCATCACTAATGCCGAGCCATCATTTATGCTGAGCCATCACTAATGCTAAGCCATCAACTAATACTGAGCCATCACAAATACTGAGCCATCACTTATACTGAGCCATCACTAATACCGAGCCATCATTTATACTAAGCCATCTCTAATACTGAGCCATCAACAAATTATGAGCCATCACTAATACCCAGCCATCAACTAATACCCAGCCATCACTAATACCCAGCCATCACTAATACCCAGCCATAACTAATACCCAGCCATCACTAATACTGAGCCATCACTAATACTGAGCCATCACTAATACTGAGCCATCACTAATACCCAGCCATCACTAATACTGAGCCATCACTAATACCCAGCCATCACTAATACCCAGCCATCAACTAATACCCAGCCATCACTAATACCCAGCCATCAACTAATACCCAGCCATCACTAATACCCAGCCATCACTAATACCCAGCCATCACTAATACCGAGCCATCACTTTTACAAATTAAGCATAATGAGATTTCTATTATTAAAATATCGATTGGGGCGCGTAATCCAATGTTAAAATTTCAATATAAAATCAATTCATTGTTCATATCCATTATCCTGGACTCTCTAAAGGCTCACGATACAATGTTAGTCTTAAAATAAGAATGTGCGCTGTTCTTGATAAACAAGAGGAATAATAGATTGATAAAAGGCAAATGGTTATTAAGATATGCTTCGCTCCCTTTGAATCCTCAGCAGATACCGGGGAGAATCTAAGCCTGTCGGCGAGGTGATGTGGCCATTAGGGCACCCATCCACGCCCCAGATAAGGACCATTCCTTTTGTTGATGGCAGAAAGTGAAGTTTCAAGATAAACAGACGGTACGTGGCGTCATTACAGAAGTCGAAAAACAGGTTATTTCCAATCAAGCAAAGGAGATTTGAGTGTGGACGAATGCTGACGTTTGTGTAAGTTTGTGTATGTGGGGTGGGGTGGAGGGCTGTGGGAGGTTTGCTGACAATGAATGTTTGTATAGGAGGGCTTGAAATGAGATTGTTTTCATTAAGGGGAGTTTTTGTAGTAAGTTTGGTTTCTGGAAGGGT